>JASDQU010372142.1:32809-82836 GCA_032191745.1 Picea mariana | reverse complement strand
GCAAGAATGGTGGCAAATAAGAATGTTATGGTCAAAGAAGAAATTGACGAGATCTGGCTAAACTACAAGGTGATACTTTCTATTAGGGGCGTCATGTTTGGAATTCACATATCTCTTTAATAGACATGGGAGACTGTCATTGTGGGCACAAATGTTGTGTCTTGTGTGAGCTATAGGATATTCAACAAGGGATATAGTGGTGTGAGTGTGATGTTGTCAAAGCTTAGTTTAGCGTGATGAATTCCACCATCCGGTGGATGTGTTCGTAGAAGGATTGTGATATAAAAATGAGGCCAAAGAATAGGGCAAGAGATGAATGTGCAATGGAAATTGTGACCTAATTGTTGGAGATGAAGGAAATCGAGAAGGAGGTCTTACGCCTTCATGCAAATTTCTCATTGAAAGTATCTAGAGTTAGAGTCCTAACATGGCTCTTTGAAATCATTGGTTAGAATAATCTCGGCTCACCTCCACCTCCCACACTGAGAGGTGGTTTCATCTCCCGCCCCCCCAACCCTAAACTTCTATGTATGTTGAGGACTCCTAACTTGGCATCTTTTCTTTGGCTAATACTAAGGAATTGGACATCCAACACACTCCTAAATTGGAATTGGAGGATCCAATGAATGCAATGAACCCCGTGGATCAATTCGATGTGGAAATGCATGCAACAGATACAACATTGGAGAATCAAGTGAGCCTAAAAGTTGAAGCCTTTCTTGGGTAGAATTTCTAGTTAATTTTTTACGGCTATTATGCTTTGTCGTGGAAGTTTGTTGTTGTTTCAATTTGTATGGTAGTATACATGCCAGGGCGAGCCACACTAGACTAGGGTAGTCAATGATCGGGAATTCTGGATGATATGTTGTATCTTTTTGTTAGCAGGCTACAACAAAACTTTAAACTTTTTGTATTACACCACTATCTAGTTTAGATGCAACTTTTTCTAATATAAAATATATCCATTATTGTGGAAAAAAAAGTGTGGTGTGTTTTCTAGTACAAGATGGTTCTAATGATAGTGGTTTTTTTTTAAGAGTATCCACGGTTTTTTTGATGCGCTAAGCTCTTTACTAAATCACAATTTGGGGAATTTCAATTAACAACTCTTTTTTCATGTGGCTTTTGCAAGAATAAGAAAAAAATGGAAATTTAAGCTGAGAAGATTTCCGAAGTCAAACATCAATGAAGGACAAAAGGACATCATTACTTAAGTCTACATTTTTGCAGAGCTTAAATTTAGTGGAGGTCCCTTGAATAAAAGCATTATGGAGTGAAATGATTCTCATTGGATCCAAGAGTTAGATCATGAGAACACATTATTTAAGTGTAGAGAATGTCAAGCAAGATCCATTCCACTAAGTTATTTGTATCCCTTCCTCTTGGGGATGCAAAGAAGTAGGCAACTTCTCCTTTGTCATTCTCAATCTTGTCAAAGTAAGGCCTCACAACTTCACAAGGTAGTATTTTCAGCATATCAAACAAATGGATAATAAGGTGGAAGACATGTTAGTGAATGAGGGAGTGAAACTTGGGACAATGGGATAACACATGGATTGGAGGAGTAAATCTTTCTAGATCTTACAAAAGATTGTGAGGCCTTACTTTGACAAGATATATGAATGCTTGAGGGAGCCAATCAAATCTTTTGGATGGATTGTGAATGGAATTTTCAATGTCGTTAGAGGTTTTTAAATGTTGATTTGAATAAAGAGGGTAGGGGACCACAAGAGTATAGGGAGATGATCTAGAGTATGAGATGTATCTCAAGAATCCTTCATCAGAGTGCCTTTAGAACTAATGACTATCGATCATTTCAAGACCAAGGAATCAAGGCACATAGATGTGATAGTCACCTTCTCTCTAATCTCAATGAAATCATGTAAGGGAAGTAGTTGATAGGTTAAAGATGATTTGAGAAGGTGGAGCATCATGGAGTGAGCACCAAAATGAGAAGGGCTTGTAGATGGATGTAAGTCTAGTCATTTGTGGTTACAAAGAAGAAAACAAATAGCAATCATGATAGGAAAAGGTGGATGTATCTTGAACATCCTTGCTCTAGAAATCTATGTTGAGAGAATGCATGTCTTTGTTATATAAGCAAAGACATAGTGTTGTGTGGAAAACTATCCATGTTTTAAGCAATTAAAGGAATTGTTTTTATGAGATAAGGAGTTATAGTTGGATGAAGGTTCCCATCATCGAGCATTGGAGGTCCTAGGTCTAAGGTAATTCATAAAACATGTATCTTTCCTTGCACCTGCACCCATCAAACTATCTTCTTCTTCTTTTCTTTTTCTTTTTTATACATTCCCCTCACAAATGTCTTATCTGCAAATATGCCCTTCACAAAATTTGAAGTTTTGTTAAAAAATTACTCTTTAAAATAATTTTTTGTTAAAGATATATGCATTGAGAGGAAATGGGACCTTCTCTATTGTTTCTTTGACAACAAAAACCATGCATAGCTAGTTTTACAGTCCAAAAGTTGTAGTTTAGATAGTAAGAAAAGAGTTAAAAGGGGAATAAAATTTCATTACATACACAAATTTGATGCAACCCAAGAAGACACAACAATTGCAACTATCACTAAAGTATCAATTTGTTGTCATTATGAGCAATGTGGTGCATCCCCATAATCCTAGATAAATAATAGCTTAGAGTCCATATAAACACCAAAAACAACAATCGGTGAATTCTTGAGAACAACCACAAATACTTATGTGTTAATGGACACACTTGGTGTGGAATTGTTCAATTTATTTCATACGGTGACCTTGATACTTTTTTCAAAACACCTAAATATATTTTGGGAACTATTGTTTCTTTAAATGATTTTTTTGCAGGTGCATGACAATTATCATTAGGGCAAAGAGTTTTGAAACTTAATCCATTACATTGTCTATGTTGATGCACACAGTGCTTTAGTATGAACGTATAAGATTCTTGCAAATGATATTTTTCAGTACAACTTTACTAAATGCCAACCAAATTATGATGCATTAGTTCTTTCAACAAAACATTGTAACAATGTTGAGCCATAAATAATAACTATGATGTGTTATTTTGATAGTCATGATATAATAACTATGATATGTTATTTTGATAATCCTTTCATGTGAAAATATTTTTCTTTTATGAGATGAACAACTTTTCAAAATTAATTAGATATCTAGAATTGCAAACTATGACCCAACACTAAAGATGTAAAAGATTCAACAAATACATAAAACCAAAAAACATCCCTACATGGTGTGAAGTATCCTTTCCTTACTACTAAGTAAAATACAAATAAATGGAAAATTAACTCTTTCACATCTTGTTAGATGCTTAATAGGTGAAAAAGCTCTCCCAAATAACAATGTCACATACAATACACTTTACAACATATTCATACATTGAAGGTGAATTGAAAGAGGGGATGGTTAAGGCCTTAACCGAGTGACATGGAGTTTCCACTATAGAATTGGCATACGTTACAAAGACAAAGACAACGATATATGTTGAATAAAATTAAGCATTAATGAATAATTTGGAAACATAACTTTGCATGTGTTTAATCATACAATTGCCTCTTGTTATTAATGTGAAATCACCAACTTTCTATTAAGAACTTTTTCACATGGAATGGGGCGTTTAATTATACAATTGTCCTTTTTTAATGTGAAATCACCAACTTTCTATTAAAATTTTTTTCACATGGAATAGAGCAAAATAGTGTAATTCAAAATCCATTCTAAAAAGCTAATATGAATTTGATGCATCTAACATCTATTTACAATTTATTAAAATTAAATTTAAAAATGAGAATGAATTTTAGGACATTCCATATTATTAAAAAAAAACATTTCAAAAATTTTAAAAAATCTACTCTAATACTTAACAAAAATATACATACCATATTCATATTTACAAACAATAATTTCATCTCACAATGAGAAATTATTAATATTTTGTTTTCAAAACCAAATGAAAAAACTGAAAAAACTAACAATTATAACAAGTTTTTTTTAAAACTTCTCAAATAAATTCCTTCTCAAGTGAAACCATATCATATTCTTATGGCATTAGAAAAATGCTTCTTTTTCTACAATTACTTCATCCTTTTTACTTACACTCTTCTCAAGTGAAACCATGTCATATTCTTATAGCATGAGGAAAAATGCTTATTTTTCTACAATTACTTCATCCTTTTTACTTACACTCTGCATCAATATGTGCCTGGGTTTATAACAATGTTTTAGAGCATAATGTCTCCTAGTGGTAGCTTTGGAATTGTATAATCTCTAACAAGCTGCCCAAATATGCCACACTTATGACAAATAAAATTTGATTAAAGCATTGACATACAACATTCACAAGCCCTTACAATTCTAACATAAGTGATTTTGTTATAAATTAACTTGTTAATTGTGAAATCAATCTCAATAGAAGAAGTTTAACAATATGTACATCTTTAGTTAAAGTGCCTTTAGATAAGCAATTTAAACTACAAAGCACAATATTCAAGTAGACGGGTTAGTATCAATAGGGTACATAAAATATTTTGATTACTAACTTAATATTAAATATTATTAATGGTTTAAAAAGATATAAAGACACATCGATAGAAGAGTTACTACATAAATATTAATAATTAGAAAAATGAGATTTAGTATTTATTCAATTTTCACATGTTTCACATCCTATAATTACTCCTTTTCAATGTGAAATCACTAACCTTAATATTTATATATGCACAAATTACCATGAGATATTTTTAACATGTAATGATATAAATAATGCAATTTAAAGGTTATTCAAAATGTTAATATAGTAGCATACTTCTTAAACACGTGAATGGGATGGGAATGCTAAAGTGATTAAAAGGAGGTTTTTAAATTTATTTTTTTAATAAGAATCTTAAAGATATTGCAATTAGAAATGTTTTATTTGAAAATTTCTCCATTATCTTGATGATGGCCTTCTATCATGACTCTTTAATTGGTGATTGCTGTGCACAATTTGAAAAGAAAGAGAAAGAGACTAAATCCTCATCAACTCAAGGATTTTAAAAACATTTTAGATGTTCAATGATATATATTGGTATATAAATGTTTAGAAAAAAGAAATGATATGGACATACGAATAAAAAAACCTAGGAGTAAGTGTTTATAGTAAAGTGAAAGATTGTTTTATGTAGGCATGCTTTTGTTTTCCTAAGTTTTTTGCAAGTACTCATAACATCATGGTATAGTTTCTTAGTAATTTTCATCTTCAAAAATGAATTGCAACTAATGGAGTACATTTTACTTTGACATTTATAATCCAAAGAATGAGATAAATTATTAAAGTAGGCTTGCAAGCGACATAAAATGTAAATGAAATTGCAATGATGAAATGTATAACCCCTCCATTTGAGCTACAAAGATACTAATTGAAATACATTTAGCTTTCCACAACTTCATCTCTAACCATAACTGTGCAAAAAAAAGATCCCAATTGTTTAAATTAGGGTACTTCGACACATAATGATGACAACACTTGACTTTTAATGTGACATCCATTTCCTGAAACCCTAAAAATAAAGAATAGAAAAGCAAGTGTAGACAAACGATAAAAAATCATTCACATGTAGACATAATGAAATCATCCAAGGAAAATTTTGATGTAAAATAGAAAGGGAAAATAAAAACATCATAAACAAAAGTCATCAAAAAACCAAGGTAGTAAAATATTGTCGAATATGTGTTACGAGAAAATATCTCTATGGCAAGGGGTAAACCACAATAGACAAAATGACACACAAAAATCAACTCTAATCCCAAGTATGTTATATAAATTAAATGCTAACAAGACAAGGCCAAGATCCTACCTCGTCCGGACGTTCGATGAAGACCACCGTTGAGCATGCAACCCGAAGCTTTATACTTGCAACTTGTCCTCAACAACCAAGATACACAAACATATGGTGATGATATATAATGTTAGAATATAGATTATCATAATCCATTAACATACATGACAAATACGCCCATGGAATAATAATTCAAATATTTGCAAGATATCAATTGGACGAGAAAATAGTATTTCTATTAAAATAATCAACAGAAGTACATAGGTGACAAACTTTTGTAATGACACATATCATAACCGAGAAAATAAGTCCCTCCAACTAGGCCTCCACCACTTCAATCCTTCACCAAAGGAAAACTCATATAAAGGAGTCTGTAATGTTCCCAAGCCAATGTTTTTGCTGGGGAACACTAGCTAACCATTGAATTAACTGTTTGTTTGTTTGTGTATGCAGGTTGGCCTCTTAGATTTCGGCCTTAGGGTTATTTTCAATTATTCAACACAATTCATGAAGATATACTCAATACTATGCAAGATATAATCAATACACAAGATATGGAACTCCAAAGCACATATCTGACATTTTTATTAAGAAGAGAAAGAACCTAATACAATATAGAAGCAGATCTAGAATAACATCAGATGGCTCCAAGATAAAAGATATGAGATGCTACAAAATGCTCCCGACAATACCCAACAAGCCTCCAAAGTTTGAATATGATATGAAGGACCAAATACAAAAGAGCTAGGGTTACATCCAATCCCCCTAGATGCTGGCACATCCTGCTGGATGGATGAGAAGGCCAAGGTTTCAGCCCAGCTGAAGAAGACCTCCAAGTGATGCCAAACTCCACAAAAAGATATATTAGGGCAAGGGAAGTCTCTCCCTGAAGTATGAAGCCCAAATGCTGAGTCTTTCTCCTCCAACTGCTGAAACCCTAATCAAGACTGCACCCTCCTAAAACCCTGAAGTGCCAATAATTCGGCCTGGATGAAGGAAGCCTACAAAACTCCTAAAACTCTTTAGGATGATAGATCAGGCTGCCAAAAGTCACCTAGAGAAGTCTCACAATCAGATCTAAGGTATAACCCCCTAGATATGAGAATATATGAATCACCAATACGTCCTCCTTCTCTCAAAGTCGTCCCAAATCTGTAGCTAATAATCTAGCCAAAGTAACTCCTCCAAAATACTTCCAAACTAATGAGCAAGGTCCTGCAAGAAAAACCCAAGTGCTAGAATGTCTCAAGGCTCTCTCAGAATGATGGATTGAACTTCTCCTTATGCAATGGTGCGCCCCTGCTGGAAAACCCTGAATGGTACGACCCTGCTGCCCTCCTGGATCAATGATGGAACCTGTGATTAGTGTAGAATGGTGTGGGTGGAGTATTTCATCCCCAAGACCAATATTGGAACAAGGTGAGTGGAATCTTTCACCACTGAGTTGTTCTCTAGGGTTTGTAATCTCAAAACCCTCAAAACTATGTGCTCAAGAGCTCAACAAGCAATTACCAAATATCCAAGATAAGATGAAAGGTGTGCCCTAGCCTTTCCTTTATACTTCCATTCTATTTCCACGTTGAGTTAGTTTAACTCCTGGGTTCAACTCCTAACTCAACCTCCAATGTTCTAATTCTTCATTGAGTTACTTTTTTATCCTTTTTCCCTTTTTCCCAAGTCAACTTCAAAATATAACAATTGAGTTAGCTGACCTTTCCCCATGTTGTATGAGACTATGGTCTAGTGGGGATGTCTAGACCACTAAGTCTTCCCGGACCTCTTCATCAAGAGGTGGGGGACATTACAGAGTCAATGAGGTTATTCAACACAAAGAAGGAAGAGCTTGGGAGCTGAACAAAGAGTTCAGGCTTTTAAGGACAAAGGGATGCAGACTCAATATGTAGTAAAATTTCTCCAGAGTGTCTTTACTCTCAAAGTTGAATTGTTCAATCCTTCAAGGATTGGGTATGGCTCAATTTATAGCCTTCAAATGGAATTGAATGGTCGAGTCAGAGCGTTTCCAGTATATGGAAGGTCAAGGATCATGGATCTTGTGACATGCCATGGAAACCCGACATTATTTTTAATTTTGAGCACCAAACCCAATGTATGTGGTCTGTAGTGGAGAAACCTACGTACATGCATGTTGTATAACTAATAGGGCACGTACATGTGGAAAAATATGCTTTTTTGGCTCTGGAAGGTACAAAAGGGGACTTCAAGTTTGCATAGGAAAATGGAAAGGCCATCCAAGCAAGTTACATGGGGTGAGGCAAAATTTGTTGTAACAGATTCCCTCTAATGTGTGAGGTCAGAGGAGTATCTGTGATGGATGAAATACATTATAATTCCCAGAATTGGAGTAATGGAGACTTAGTTGGAAGTAATAGTTACTCATGAGAGTATTACAATCCATAATGACTTTGTACACATGGCTCCCAATCTGAATTAAATTGCAGATCCATGTGGAAATATATCAAATAGTTGTTCATGGACATGAATAGGAAATACAAAGCGGAGATATGCCATAGGCTGTCATAGTCACGAACAAGGCAGAGTGGAATCCAGTCTCAAAATCAATCTGAAGATATCTGTATATAATGGACTACAATCTAATCCCCATGATCAATGAAGTCATATAGGTATTGGTCTAATGGAAGACAACAACATATTAGGATTGTTGCTATAGTAAATTGGAGGTCTTCTACACTATCTGCCGAAGGTGCAAGTCTACATCATCTAAATAGAGGAGTTGAGGTCGAACACAATGAGACTTCATTTGATTACCAATCATTAAGGTACACCGTTAATAAATGTGAGACAACCTACCTATAATGAAAGTAGGTATCAAGGCACCTAGTACATTCTAAAAGTGTGAATAAGGGTGTTGAAGTCGAACACTTGAAGAATCCATCGATTAGGAGCCATTGATGTATTCCCAACTGTCGATGGCGGGATAACCTGCCACCGATGACTGCAAGCCTTTAGGTACTCATAGGACTCTAGGTCTCATTTCTAGAATAGATGAGTTGAAGTTGATGGAAGGAGACCCACTGAAAGGAGAGCATTAGGGAATCTCTCATCATTCAACATGAGGTACAAAGAAATATCTTGATGATTAGGAGGAGCTCGGACGAATAGAATTTTCATGAAATAACGACCACGTGTGTCCCTCACATGCACCAGATGCAGGTAGTGCACGAAATAGACCCTCTGAATAGCACCCAATAAGGAAAATTGTTGACAAAGGTGAGGAAACCACCAATAAGGCTAATGGAATCCAAGACATTGCAAAAATCCCAATGTGTGAATAGATTTATTGTCGTTGAACACAAGGGAAACCCCCTAGTTAGTGACCAATGAGGAGATGCCAATTTTTGGGTTCAAGGTTACCTACCCGTGATCAAAGTAGGACCAGGGTGCATAGTAGGACTACAACGTCATGTGAATTTGAGATACACTGAGGGTATGGCTGACATGAAAAGTCAATAGTTCTGAGAAATGGTTGACAAAGGCTTATAGAATTCCTTTGAACAAGAGCATGAGACATATGGATAACTCAGGTAGCATAGACTTAATGATAAAACTTTGTGATGCTGGAGGCATAAAAAAACTCTCTATAGAGACTAGAAGAATAACTAGTCAAAGGAGTAAACTCTAAGTAAAGGGCTTAGATTCCTAAGGTCATGCTAATCCCAAACATTGGATGACAGTGGACTCAAAAGTTTGTTCTATGTTCAAAGGCAACATGATTTCTACCGATATGAGATAACATTCTTTTCCCGCCCGTCTTTTTATTTTTTCATAGGTAAAGAAATGTTATGATACAAGAGAGGAAACTAGTGTCGTGAGTAAGAAACTAGATCCAAACAGTGGAACATACCTATTCTTAATGCAAAGAAGTGCATGTGGGGAATGGACACTCGGGGGGATGTTTCCTCTTAGGGTATAGGGTGTCAAGCTGCAAAGGATATATAAAAGGCTCTACTTGGTTAGCGATGCAAATTGTTGAGGTAAGAGGTTTATAACGAGAAAGCGAGAACCTACAATAGGCTCAATACTTCAAGAAGGATGATGGAACGTGATTACAACTTAACTCCAAAGAATGTTCTTTTTAGTAGAGTTATTCCCCTAGGCACGAAAAAGTATAAAATAATAACCAAGAGAACTCTTCTAGCCAATGGTGACTAGAGTATTCATTTTTTGTAAGTAGTCTACTTGATCTGGAAAAGGTTTAAACTTATACCAAATATACGTCCTTTCAAATCCGTTTAACGAGTGTGAAAGATATAATTTCACTCGACAATATTTTTGTTTTTTAGAGAGTCGGAAAAGAGCTTAACCAAGAATGCTTGTGAGTAAGAATATGGGGTTCGAACGCAAAGTCATATCAGAACTATAAGGAGCTCTCGGTCCTATGGAATAACTTCTGCATGGGAACTAAATGGCACAAAGGTTCTAACTAGGGAACCCATGTTTGGTAAACCTCTACCTCTTAATAACGAAACTTCTAGTAGCAGTAAGAAGGTTCTTTGTCGGTAATAAATGGGTTTGTACCTATGGTGTATGGATCATGGTCATAGGATGATGCAACAATGCAAAATGAAGTGACAACCTATCATATATGTCGCTGAAATAATATACCTACCAAAGGCATGAACGGGTTGTATAACGCTGGAAACCACAAAAAATCCTAGAAAAAACCACGAAAAACCAAGTCTTTCCACTGCCCTATTAGTCCACGAGGTCAAAAAATCAGCACAAACTATAGGAAGTGGGTAAAACATTTCTACTAATAGTAAAAATAGGCCATTTTACCATACCATTTGAGTTTTTTTCACCCACATAGTGCATTTTAGGCCATTTTCCCCACGATCTTCAAGTGTCGATTGCGGGAGATACGATCAATAGAATCAACAATCGTCTGAACTAAGTAAGTTCCTATCCCCTCTACTGCAATTTCAATGGTTTAAATTTCAATTTTAGGCCCCATTTTTTTAGTATTAGAGGGCGTAATATGGAAATTATGGCTTACGCGAGTGACAGTTCATCGGGTCATATATAAAACCCCATATAAGTGAATCCTACCTGCATATATGTAGCCCTATACGCGAAAATTACCAAGTTATCCCGTGTACAAGTATGTGAACACCATTTTTGAAAGGTTTTAACTCAAAAATTGGTTTCTCCTTTGCAAGATGGTGATTGAATGGAGGGAGAGGGAGAATGAAGAGATATATGCAACAGTGGGAATGGATGAAAGGGTCGAACAAGATTTAAAGAGATGTGGCCTTTATAAATTTTGGGCTCTCAGGGGAATGAGGGCTCAAGTGAGGTTACTCCAATTTCTAGTAAACTACTTGGATCTGGAGACAAAGTCCTTCAACCTCGATGGGAAACCATTGAGGATTGAAGTGGACAATATATACTTCATCACAGAACTATCTCACCGAGGCGAGGTAGTGAATCTCAAGGCCCGAGGGGCTGGGGGTGGTATGACTATGGAGGAATACATTTCCACCCACTATGTTGTAGGCACAAATAAAGTAGGGACCCAACTCCCAATTAGGGTGATCGAGAACCCGAGCTTAAAGATCGTCGTACTTGTACTCACACAGATTTTGGGGTCAGCCTCATTGCACCAGGCATCAAGGCCACTCATGTTCTACGCGATGGAGTTTTTAAGACCCACTGTTTATGTCTGGTGTACCTCACTACTGGATAACATGAAAATCCAGTTGACGGATTGCAAACAAGGGAAATGAGAAATTTCAGATTTGCATTCATTCTTTGTAGTTTTTTCTTTGAGAGGGTTCTAGGCTTGAGCCCTAGAGTAGATATTACTCCACATGGACAACACGATCCAACCATGTCACGGTGGATTGACGTGACGAGGTGGCTAGGAGGTGGTAGGGTGCCAACCCCCTACAATGATGAGTTCTTTTTCTAGTGGTGCCAACAGGTCATATCCATTGATGACTACCCTTATAGCGGGATCGACTATACAGGGGATCCGGACATGCCTTTGCCACCAGGTTCTGCCTATGGTGATATTGGTAAGAAATGTCTTTATATATTTCATTTTTTTGTGTTTTTTAATAAAAATAAAAAACACAAATATTTTTGTATGGTATCAAGTATTAACAATTACTTTTTTATGCAGATGTAGGTCTGCGATGACCAGAGGGATTCCCATGAAATCGACAGAGAGAACGCAGGAGGATATGTGGAGAGAGTGTTTCAAAATGTGCACGAGAACCTGTATCGATTGATGCATAGGTTTCCTATGGTTCAAGTGGAGGATCTTCCAGAGGTGATGCAACGACATGTGGTGGGTGTACCTCGTGCGTGGGTGTGACTCTTCTGGCGTATCAAAAATGACGTAGTGTGCTATCATGATACACATCTAGCTCCACAGGCGTAGGTACCATGGTCATATTATATACTGGCCATATATGTATTTTGAGGGTGTGAGCCCCATTTTGTACTATGACACCATATTTTTTGAACTTGAAAGGATAAAATATAAAAAAAATTGGTCTTCGTCTTTACTTATATATGTTACAATGTGTAAATGAATGTGTTTTAATTGCTTAGTTATGTCACAAATTCCAATCTAAAATATAATTAGCATGTGCATCAAATACATGATTAGAAGTTATAGGTACGTGATTATAATTAAGAAAATCAAAGTATCATTCCAAAATTCATACCCGTAGGAATCGTCGGATTAGAGTAGGATCTCGCACACGGTAACTGTCATTTAATGACGCAGGCGCACGCCACCCAGGGCACGTCCGCTTCCTCAGGACCTTCTTTCCTTCACGGCCCGAAGAACTCAAAGGTTCTTCTGATTCCCTATCGGGAATCTTCCTTACCCACAACAACTCTCCAAATGGATCTCCATTAATGATCGGGAAATCGGACTTCGCGATTTCGCGAATCCTATGGTCGCGTGTTTTGTGCCTCACAATACCCTAAAACCCGATGGGTAAATGTCCACGCCTCCTGTTCCTATCGGAAATCCTTCCGTCGGGATTTCAACACTTACGATGTCGAAAACAACTTACCTCGTTGATCCCTGACTCCCGATATGCCGATCCTCCGACTCACGTGTGGGTTGACTTTTCCACCTTCTATCCTTTCTATCGGGATTTCGGAATTCGCGGGATCACGAATCCTAATACCAAAGGTTTCGGTTCTTACTTTTTCCCGATCCCCGATATGGTAGGACACATGTACTCCACTAACCTTGACTGTGGCCCACACGACCCTTCCGTTAGGATATCGCGTTTCGCAATTCCCAACAGCAAGTGTTTCCTGTCTTCAGAAATCCTGATTCTCCGATCTCCGACTCCTCGGGATCCCCTGACACGTGTCCCAACGAGACGGTTCTGAGCCTATCAGGATATCGCGGATCGCGATTCCGGATGTTGTGATTTCTTTGCTTCCGGAATTCACGAAATGCCGAATTCCGATGCCTCTATTCACTAGAAATTAACCCCGGTGCAACTCCTACAAATCTAACGGCTGACAGGATTTCAACTGCTGATCCAACGACTCACCGAATTTTTTTCAAGCTCGGACTCCGATGTGGTCGTAACCTCCCTGCACTTCCACAATATCCAATGGTCCATAAAAATTCGCGAAACCTCCTCAAAGGATTTCGACCATCCACTCTTCCCTTTGTGAATCCACGAAATTAACGAAGTGTCTCCCTATTGAATTCCTTCGCCTGCTCGCCAACCTGCGATGCTTTCTTCGGACTCCCAATAGCAGCTTCCCTGCGCTCACCCTTCAGTGAATTCGAAGGTCTACTCCTCCTGAGATTGTTCTCGACTTCTCAATTCCTTCTGAGAACTTCTTGTGCACACTCCTTGCGGCGAACCTTCAACCTCAACTAAGTATTGAAGTTCCTTCGACTCTGCGCGTTCCTGTCGCAGTAGTCCTTCACCTTATTTCTCAGGTTCGCAACGCCGAGACCTTTTATCTGGCCTACGCACTCCTTGCACGGCACTGTGTCTAACTGCACCCTCGAGACGAATGAGAACAAAATCTACCTCTAATTGAACCCTTCTGTCAACGCACTCCTTGTGGACAAATTCGACTGCACTCCTTGCATGAATCCTCTATCTCAGTTAGAGAAACACTTGAAACTCATTCACTCTTCCTCTCAGACTTCAGTTCAACCATGAAATCACATCCACAGCATATAGAAGCAAACATATAACTAGAAGCAGACATCAATTGAGCATAACATCAATACACAGAGAAATAATGCAAACCATGAAATTGAATCAATCCACTTCCATTAATTCAAATGCTTGTACACGGGTGTTCTTCATACAGTTCTCTGCCTGCTCTTCTGCTTCTGAATGCTCTGGACTCTTTTGACTATTTCCTGAATTATGTTACAATGCACAATGAGGGTGTCTATATCCGTTTTCCCTCTTTTCTTCTAGAACTGTCTAATCTAGAAAAATCCTATCTACCTATATTAACTACTATAAATGCCTCCATCTACTTCAGACGAGAGCGTATGGCTCGAGGTCTGATTACATTTTACCTAGGCGCCTTCATTAAATGATCTCATTTATGCTTGGCGCATCAACTTCAAGAGAAAGTTTAAGAATTTGTGTTGGCACTTGTCCAGCTGTCCATTGCATTCCGCGCTGGCCTGCTTTGACATGAGGGATGCTCCTGCATCATACTCCCTCGCTTGAAAATTTTCATGGGCTCCTGTCCATGAGCTCCTACATGGTCTGTCCATGCTTCTGTATCTCTGCTTCAGTCTCCCAGCTGGCATCTTCAACTAGATGACCCTTCCACTTGACCAAATTTTCAAAATATTCCTTCCTTCTAGTTTTCTTACCCACTCGTCTATCCAGTATCTGTTCCATCTGTGGCTTCTCTGCGACTGGCATCTGCTTCTGCCACTGAACGTCTGGCTGTTCATCACTTGTTCCTGCTTCGCCAACTTTATATGGGTATAAATCTGCAACATTGAATATCGGAGATACTCGGATCCCATCTGGTAGCTCGATCTCATAATCATTTTCCCCCAATTTCTTCAAGACCTTGCATGGTCCGATTTTCTTCATTTTCAATTTATTGTATGTTCCTCTCGGGAACCTTTCTTTCCTCAAATGTGCCAGAACCAAATCACCAACCTCGAACTGAAGTTGTCTTCTATGTTGATCGGCTCTACGCTTATATTCTTGGCTTGTTTTTAGTAACTGCTCCTTCACCTGGCTGTGAAGTTCTTTCATTGCCTCAACAAATTCTTCTGCACTAGCGCTCCTAGTAGCAGTCTATTCCGAATCTCTTAATTCAGAAACTCCTCTCGGCTGCGTGCCATATACAATCTGAAATGGACTTCTGCCTGTGCTCCTGTTCACTGAGTCATTATAAGCAAACTCTGCCTGCGGTAATACATTGTCCCAACTGCTGTGGTGCTCAGTCACCAAGATTCTCAACAAGTCTCCCAGACTTCTGTTCACCACTTTTTTCTGTCCATCTGTCTGAGGATGGTAAGCTGAACTAAACATCAAGTTAGTCCCCAGCTTCTTCCATAATGTCCTCCAAAAGTGTCCTAATAACTTTGTGTCTCTGTCCGAAACTATGCTCCATGGTAAGCCGTGAAGTCGAACGACTTCTTTGAAAAACAGATTCACGATGTGTGTCGCGTCACTAGTTTTATGACATGGGATAAAATGTGCCATCTTGGAAAATCTATCTACTACCACAAAGATCGAATCAACTCCTCTTTGTGTCCTCGACAATCCCAATATGAAATCCATGCTAATTTCATCCCACGGCTTGTCTGGTATGGGCAGTGGCTGATAAAATCCCGCATTCTGCTTCCTTCCCTTTGAATGCTGGCAAGTTTTGCACCTGTCTACAAACCGCTTAACCTCTAACCACATCCCTGGAAAAAAGTATGACTCGCTCAGCTTTTCAAATGTCTTATCATGACTGAAGTGTCCGGCCAATCCTCCTTTGTGCTTCTCCTTTAACAGATTCTCCCTCATGGAGTAGTTCGGAATACACAGTTGATTTCCTCTGAACAATAATCCATCTTGGATCATATATTCTGTCCAAGGGCTTCTGTCTCTGAGAACTGGATTCTCAGCTGCTTCATACGCTTCCTTAAAATCCTGATCGTTTGCATACATGTCTCTGAGATCATCAAAGCCTAATGTCCTGACTTTGAACTCCTGCAACAACAAACACTTCCTCTGATTCAGTTTCTCCTGTTGAGTCACAAATCGTAATGCATGGTTATCACTATATAAAAAAAATTCTTTTGGAATCAAATAGTGCCTCTATTTCTTCAATGCCTGTATGATGGAATAAAATTCCTTATCATACATGGAGTATTTTTCTTTTGCCTCGTTCAACTTCTCGCTGAAATATGCAATCGGTCTGTCCTCCTGACTTAAGACCGCTCCTATTGCAAACCCGCTTGCATCACATTTTACTTGAAACATCTTTTGGAAATCCGGTAACACCAGAACTGGTTTCTCCGTGATCTTCCGTTTCAATAAATTGAAACTCTTCTCAGCCTCTTCAGTCCAGTGAAAAGATTTATGTCTTTTCTTGACTATATCCATCATTGTTCTCTAATTCCACTGAAATTCCTGATGAATTTCCGGTAGAAACTAGCCAAACCATGAAAAATTCTCACCTCAAATACATTCTTCGGTGATGGCCAATTCTTAATTACCTCTACTTTATCTGGATCCATCCTCAACTCATTAGCCGAAATAACAAAACCCAAATAAATGAGCTCTGTCTTCATAAATGAGGACTTCTTCATATTAATCAACAACTTCTCTTGCTGTAATCTCTTCATGACAATGGCTAAATGCTTCAGATGTTCAGCCTTCGTTTTTCTGAAAACCAATATGTCATCCAGATACACAATGACAAATTTTTCGATGAAATCCTTCAAGACTTCATTCATTAATCTCATAAAGGTACTTGGTGCATTCGTCAAGACAAACGACATGACAAGCCATTCATATAGTCCTTCGTTGGTTTTGAAGGCCGTCTTCCACTCATCGCCTTCCCTCATGCGAATCTGGTGATATCCACTCTTCAGATCAATCTTTGAAAAATACTTTTCCCCACTCAGGCAATCCATCAGATCATCCATTCTCGGCAGTGGAAATCTGTTCCTGATGGTTATCTTGTTAATCGCCCTTGAGTCGGTACACATCCTCCAGCCTCCATCTTTCTTAGGACTGAGTACTGTCGGAACAACACATGGACTCAAACTTTCTCTGACCAAACCTTTGTCCAACAACTCCTGGACCTATCTTTTAACTTCTTCGTTCTCCTGAGGCGTCAATCTGTACGCTGCTTTGTTTGGTAAACTAGATTCTGGTATGAGATCAATGTGATGACTCACACTCCTCATCGGTGGCAACGAACGAGGTAGTTCGTCCACTACTATATCAGCGAACTCTTCCAACAGTTCCTGAACTTCTCCTGGCAAATCATCCACTCTTGTGCTAGTCAGAACAATTCTCGGTTTTCTGATCACAAAGAATTGTGGATCCTCCTTCTTCTTAACTTCTGTAAGGAGTTCCTTCCCACTCATGAGAAGTACTGTGTTTCTCGCTTTCGGCTTCGCCTCCTTATCCTCAATTGGATGCAACCTATGGGTTCTCCCATTCTTTTCCAGGGTGTATGTGTTCATCCTCCCATCATGAATCACATTTCTATCGTATTGCCATGGTCTACCCAGCAATAGATGACAAACGTCCATAGGAATAACATCACATAAAATCTTATCATTATATCCTCCTATCTTAATGTCAACTAAGCATTGTTTAGTGACATTTACCTGATATCCCTTCTGTAGCCATGAAACTTTGTATGAACTCGGGTGATCAGTTGTCTCCAGCTCCAGCTTCTCTACCATCTCGGTTGAAACGAGATTATCTGTGCTTCCACTATCCATGATAACCTTGCATACTCTATCCTTGGTCTTGCAAGCTGTTCTGAAAAGACTGTTCCTCCGCGCTGAATTCTCCATCTCCTTCTCTGGCATCAAAAGGACTTTCCGCATCACCAGCGATCTTCTTCCTTCAGCGTATTCTGCCTCAACATCTCGCCCCTGTGCCTCGGCGATGTGAGTCTCTCCAGTTTCTTTCCTTTTCTCCGGACACTCGAACGACCTATGCCCATTCTTTCCACATGTGAAGCATGTAATTACTCCACCTCTTCCTCTTCCCCTACCTCTGGTTCGAGGAAATCTATCATTATCAGCATATCCTCCTCTCTGCTAAGTATGATGTTCTCTTTGCTCAGCATATCGTCCTCGCTGCGAACTTCCACCTCTCTCTGTCCGAGTCTGAGGTTTCTTCCAGTCGTCCTTGGGCTTCTGGGTTCTTTCCTGGGCAACTGCTTTGCCTCTGGGCTGACTCCTGCCTCGACCTCCCTGACCTTTCTTATGGCTCAGCTTCTCTTCATCTTTCAAATCCATTTGATAAGCATCCTCCACCATTCGGATGGTTGCCATGCTCATCTCATCCTGAATCTCATATCTCAGGCCATTCATATACCTGGCCACTTTTTCGTCATTGCTTTCGCGATGACCTGCCCTGATATTCAGTCTGTAAAATTCTTCAGTATATTCCTTTACTATCATCAACTTCTGTCTCAGGTTCTGCATCATCCTGAACAGAGAAATTTGATAGTCCCTGGGAATAAATTTCACCTTCATCTTTGCGATCATCCTGTCCCAACTCTTAATTTTCTGCTTTCCTTGGCAACGCCTGTCAGCTTGTAGCTCATCCCACCACAAGGCTGCATGTCCCTTTAATCTTGTGACGGCATGCCTGACCTTCTTGTCCTCTTCGATATCTTCATAGTCAAAGTAAGTGTCTAGAGCTCTAATCCAATCCAACAGCTCTTCTACATGCAGATTTCCCTCGTAAACTGAAACATCCATTTTCACCTTTGTACTCATTCTTGCAACAGCTTTAAGTAAGCGTTCAGTTGCTGCATCTTCCTCTGGGATTTCTTCTTCTCCATGTTTAGCATCATCTTCATTTTCGGACTCACTGATATCTCTTACATCAGCTTTGCGCCTTTGTGATGTCTCCATGTCCTCCATTCTCGCACAAAGATTTCGCACTTCTCTTTCCATGTTAGGATTCTGCATTTGCCTACCTCTTTCTCTAGACAATTCCCTTTCCTCCTTTGGATCGTGTGATCGTCCATCGCTTCTCCTTGGTGGCATGGTGAAATTTCCTTTTTCTCTGCTATAGAAAGCAAAGAAGCTTTTCTAAGCTCTGATGCCACTTGACGCAGGCGCGTGCCACCCAGGGCACGTCCGCTTCCTCAGGACCTTCTTTCCTTCACGGCCCGAAGAACTCAAAGGTTCTTCTGATTCCCTATCGGGAATCTTCCTTACCCACAACAACTCTCCAAATGGATCTCCCTTAATGATCGGGAAATCGGACTTCGCAATTTCGTGAATCCTATGGTCGTGTGTTTTGTGCCTCACAATACCCCGAAACCCGATGGGTAAATGTCCACGCCTCCTATTCCTATCAGAAATCCTTCCGTCGGGATTTCAACACTTATGATGTCGAAAACAACTTACCTCGTTCATCCCCGACTCCCGATATGCCGATCCTCTGACTCACGCGTGGGTTGACATTTCCACCTTCTATCCTTTCTATCGATATTTCAGAATTCACGGGATCGCGAATCCTAATACCAAAGGTTTCGGTTCTTACTTTTTCCTGATCCTCGATATGGTATGACACCTGTCCTCCACTAACCTTGACTGTGGCCCACACGACCCTTCCGTTGGGATATCGCGTTTCGCGATTCCCAGCAGCAAGTGTTTCCTGTCTTCAGAAACCCCGATTCTCCAATCTCCGACTCCTCGGGATCCCCTGACATGTGTCCCAACGATGGACGGTTCTGAGCCTATCGGGATATCGCAGATCGCGATTCCGGATGTTGTGATTTCTTTGCTTTCAGAATTCATGAAATGCCGAATTCTGATGCCTCTATTCACTAGAACTTAACCCCGGTGCAGCTCCTACAAATCTAACGGCTGACGGGATTTCAACTGCTGATCCAACGACTCATTGGATTTTTTTCGAGCTAGGACTCCGATGTGATCGTAACCTCCCTGCACTTCCGCAAGATCCAACGGTCCACAGAACTTCATGAAACCTCCTCAAAGGATTTCGACCGTCCGCTCTTCCCTTTGTGAATCCACGAAATTAATGAAGTGTCTCCCTATTGAATTCCTTCGCCTGCTCGCCAACCTGCGACGCTTTCTTCGGACTCCTAATAACAGCTTCCCCGCACTCACCCTTCAGTGAATTCGAAGGTCTACTCCTCCTGAGATTGTTCTCGACTTCTCAAGTCCTTCTGAGAACTTCTTGCACGCACTCCTTGCGGCGAACCTTCAACCTCAACTGAGTATTGAAGTTCCTTCGACTCTGCGCACTCCTGTCATAGCAGTCCTTCACCTTCTTTCTCAGGTTCGCAACCCCGAGACCTTTTATCTGGCCTGCGCACTCCTTGCATGGCACTATGTCTAACTGCACCCTCAAGATGAATGAGAACAAAAGATACCTCTAATTGAACCCTTCTGTCAACGCACTCTTTGCGGAAAAATTCGACTGCACTCCTTGCAGAAATCCTCTAGCTCAATTAGAGAAACACTTGAAACTCATTCACTCTTCCTCTTAGACTTCAATTCAACCATGAAATCACATCCACAACATATAGAAGCAAACATATAACTGGAAGCAGACATCAATTGAGCATAACATCAATACACAGAGAAACAACGCAAACCATGAAATTGAATCAATCCACTTCCATTAATTCAAATGCTTGTACACGAGTGTTCTTCATACAGTTCTCTGCCTGCTTTTCTGCTTCTGAATGCTCTAGACTCTTCTAAATATTTCCTGAATTATGTTACAATGCACAATGAGGGTGTCTATATCCGTTTTCCCTCTTTTCTTCTAGAACTGTCTAATCTAGAAAAATCCTATCTACCTGTATTAACTACTATAAATGCCTCCATCTACTTTAGACGAGAGTGTATGGCTCGAGGTCTGATTACATTTTACCCAGGCGCCTTCATTAAATGATCTCATTTATGCTTGGCGCATCAACTTCAAGAGAAAGTTCAAGAATTTGTGTTGGCACTTGTCCAGCTGTCCATTGCATTCCGCGCTGGCCTACTTTGACGTGAGGGATGCTCCTGCATCATTTAACAAACACACGACTAACTAGGAGTCCAGGTGAACCTCTAAAGACCGAACACCATGTGAAATGGTGTCGTGTAATATCTCTATAATGACGCTATACTCAACCACATTATTCGTTGATGGCTCCAAATGAACACCACCTGAAGACACCAGATGTTCCACGTATGACGAATGGCACTGTCTGCAAATCCTAAGTAAACTGAAGACTCTGTTGACATCTGCCAACCAAGGGAAACCTTGATAAGAAAGCCAATGAAACAAAGGAAAAGATGTATATACGCTAAGATACACTAGTATACAAAAGGTCACGCCCAAGCTTGAGGGCTCAAGTGTAATACCTTTTAAGGTAGAGCCCATTTTTGGGCTCATCCAGCATATTCCCTTCATAATATTCCAATTCATAGGCTCCTTTTTGTAAGACACATCACACGATATAAGGACCATGCCGCATGGGGTTGATCTTTCCTGCCCCCAATGGTTCTTTGGCTTGGTCATACAATAGAACCAAGTCATCCTCAATGTATTGCTCAGGACAGACAGACTTATCATACTGAACCTTAGCATGTCATTTATTTTCTTCAATAGCTGTAGAGACATTTCAACGTTGCTCATCAAGACGCTCCAGGTGTACGAGGCGTTCTTCAAGATCGGATGTGTTAGGTAGAAGCTCAATTTCCAACTCGAGGGAAGGGATTTCACATTCGATTGGAAGAATTGACTCCACACCATGTACTAACTAAAAAGGAGAGAAACCTGTGGAAGTCTTTATTGAGGTTCGGTATGCCCAAAGTACAGGGTAAAGCATCAAATGCCAGTCAAATTTACTCTGGTTGACAATTTTTTGCAAGATGGTCTTGAGATATTTATTCACCACCTCTACTTGTCCATTTGTTTGGGGATAATAAGGGGAAGAATGATTGTGCTTAAACCCCAGTTTTGATGCTACCTCTTTCATCATCTCATTCTGAAAGTGACTTCCATGATCAGTGACAATCTCTCTTGGGATTATTAATTGGGATATAATTTGGTTGAATATGAAGAATGTTGCAGTCTTACCATCATATTTAATGGTAGGCATGGCCTCTGCCCATTTAGTAAAGTAATCCACAACCACAATAATATGTTGGTGCCCCCCAGCTGAAGCTGGGTTACAGTCCATACAATATATCCCCCACTTGGTGAACTAACTAACGGTGACAACTGGGTGAAGAGGGACTAGGTGCGAGCGCATTTTCCGAGCAAACACCTGGAAAGGGTGACACTTCTTGACTTCTTCAACACAATCTTTAAAAATTGATGGCCAAAAATAACCAGCTCGCAATATTTTTTGAGTTGTCACAAACCTAGACAAATGACCACCACATGCCCCACTGTGATAGTCATTGAGAGCAGACGCGACTTCCCCGTGAGTCAAGCAACGACGTAAAACATTATCTACTCCTCGACGATACAAAGTGTCACCGATGATACAATAGTTTTTGGCCTGATGACGTATATGTCATCGATTGTCTCTCGACAAATATTGGGGTAGCTTCAAGGTTTGAAGATAAATTAGAATGTCTCCATACCAGGGGTCCGAAGACAAGATAAGGAAGATATGTTCATCTGTGAACAAATATTCATGAAAAATGTCTTCATCTAGTCGAGGGAAGTCCGATATCAACTCGGAAAAAAACTAGCGATTTCTTAGACTTTGCTGAAGTGAAATCGAGATCAAAATCTTGAAAAATAAAAATCAAATTATTGTATTTCCCCCCTATGATATGCCTGGTGAGGACGTATTGAAATGGATTGATATCCTCAATTACTGTAGTTTTTCAAAGTAATATATAATGTCGTAATATTTGAACCACATGTACAACAACCAAGGCTATTTTCTCTACGTGAGAGTATTTAAGTTAAGGACCGACTAGGTTTCAACTGAGATAGTAGACAATGTGCTCATGGAGCTCATCATCCTCCTGAACCAAAACCATACCAATCTTCCTTTCAGATGCAAAAATATAAATAAAATAGTTTCTACTATAGTCTAGAGGCTTCAATAGAGGTGTCGATACCAAAGTTTTCTTAAGAGCATTGAAGGATTCCTGGGCTCGCTCATCCCATATAAATAGAGCATCTTTATTCAAAAGACGCATGAAACCCTTAGTTAAATTGGCATAGTTCAATATGAACTGACGCCAAAAATTAGCCTTCCCCTGTAAACCTTGAAGTTGTCGAATGTTTCGCAGGGGAGGAAATCAAAGTATTGCCTCAACCTTCACAGGATCTACCATGATCCCATGCTGAGACACTAAGAATCCTAAATTACAGCCAGACCTAGTGCAGAAGATGCACTTGTGAGGGTTCAATCGAATGTGATATTAACAACATATCTCAAATATTGATTGAAGGTGAGTGGAGTGATCTACTCACTTTCGAGAGTGAGCAACAAGATCATCTAGGAAGCTTTGACAATATGCTTGAGATCATGAAAAGAAAAGTTCATGGCACACTGGAAGGTTGCTCCGAAATTTTTAAGGCCAAAAGGCATTTTTTCAGTATGAAAAAGTACCCCAAGGACAAATAAGTGTCGTCTTATGTTGATCCTCGGGTTTGATTTGAATTTTATTATACCCTAAAAATCCATCCATAAAATAAAAGACTTCACTTCTCGAGCACTTGTCAAGAATCTGGTCAATGAAATGATTCAAGAAGCTATCTTTAGGATAAGCCTTGTTCAGGTCTCGAAAATCCATACATACGCGGATGGTTCCTTGTTTTTTTATTTACGGGAACAAGGTTGGACACCCATTCAATCAAGGGAACCGAGTAGATGAAGCCAACATTAAGTAGCTTATCTAACTCTGCCTTAATAGCAGGGGCCTTCTTAGGATTAACAAATTTAAGACATTGTCGAATAGGTTTAGCATCCAGATAGGTTTTAATCTCATGTTTGAAAATGATGGGGTCGATACCTGAAATCTCTTCATACGACCAAGCAAATACACCATGAAATTCTTTGAAGATATCGATGTAGATATGAATTTCTTCAGGCGAACAATTTGCATCGATATATACATTCTCAATTTTGCCAGGAATACGAGAGATGTCGATCATGATGGTAGGAGAAATATTCTCCATGTTTCCTTCGGCATAAATACCATGCATATCCAATGGAACCACATCGTGACCGACCATCTCACTCAAGGTAGATCTAAATTTATCTTGTTCAATCTTAACAAGCTCTCGGAGGAAATATGAGCGATGATGCATATCGTCCCAAGGCCTATCAGGACCATACATGGCCTCTAAGATGGTTTCATCCGAAGGTAAAGTATCATCGAGGCAATCATGTGAATAAGATGTTTGGACGACCCATACAGGCTCTAGAACAGGATCCACCTCATCTGTCTGGGAGGAGGAATGATTCTGGTAAAAAATAGCGTCAAGAATAGACTAATACACAACTTTTTCCACTTACAATGGCATTACCATCCCAATGTGCGACTGACATTCATACGACATAGTCGGGGAAGGTAGGGTCCAAGGTTTGTTGAAATATGAAGTACAAAAAGGAACGAACCTCATCGATGATGAAGAATTATTGGAAATGGTATGAATGTGGTGAATTTTTGCCATGAAATCAAAGCTACCCATCATAGAGGAATACATTTTGACACCAACATCCTTAGTTTCCTGCTGAGAATTTTCAATCACAAGGACCGAAGGTCCAACTGATTCATTAGTACTAGCATGCGCAAAGGACCAATGATCAATCACCACTATTTTACCTTCATGAGGAAAACATAAAGTGCATAAAATAGATGACATGACGACTGTCATGACATAAGTCCAATTACGCCCTAGTAGTAAATTATAGTCGACGGGCGCATCAACTACCTCGACATCTACCTCCATTGTCTTCCCACCTAACTGGACCTGAAAAGTGAGAAGAATTTCATGGGGTCGAAACGAATGCCCATCAAATGTTGTCAACATAGTCATCGATTGGGATATATTAAGAGAGCCAATGGCTTTCCAACAGGTTAGGGACATCACGCATGTCGCAACACCGTCATCAATTACGGTGCATTTGATGGTAATTTTTCGTGTAATCCACATGGATTTTAAAGGCCACGTGGTAAGGTAAGTGAGGCCTAACATCTGTGATGTCAAAATTAATAACCTTTGAGCCAAATTGGTCTAAAGATCCTAATGTAGATAACAAGGCGTTCCTCTTTGAAGGACACATCTAGAGCACCTACAAATACAACATCACACAAGGGTCTTGACCTAGATCTTTGAAAATTGAATTGTTCTGGGAAACTCTGGAGTTAGGATTGTGGGCATAGCGCTTTAGTACTCCTTTCGGAATATGAGGCAGAGGTTTCGGATTTTCGATCTACAAGGTGTTTCTGGATGAGGATGAAGAGACTCTAGACCTACAACAGTCTATGAAGAACCGTAATCACGAGATTGAGTGGCTATATCAATCTGAGACTTGACCATATTGACCCATAGATGACCACCTTCATGTGTCGAGGGGTTTTGAATCTCATTCGGTGCATTTTCGGTGTTGGATGACCCTGAGGCCATGTGTTGATTATGTGGAAACAGATTTGTCGGCACAACGGGCGACTGCGATAAGAGCCTCGACGCTTCCTCTATTTTGGGGCATCAGTGGGTAAGGTGATCATATTTACAAAGTTTACAAGGAAACTTCACTTTCTGTTTTTATTTCTTACCCTCACCAGTATTGTTATTCGATTTGTCATTTTTAGTGTCATCCTTGACTTTATTATTATTTTTCCCACCCTTATGATTATTACCTTGTTCGTTCCTTTCATTCCCTCCTAGTTTTTGGTTACCATTTGGGTTAGCCGATGAGTGTAAATAATGAACATCCACTAACGTAGTGGGAGTGGAGGATGAAGTTGAAGCTTGTCCTGCTACAGGCTAGCTTAGAGACAAATATTTCAATTATTTCTTCACCAAGTTTGTAGACTTAGAATTTGCAGAGCCTATGATGCCATCGACATGAGGCCCATGCTTTTGTCTAGGGTCATAGTTCGAGCATGGTGCATCAGGAATAATTTCATACAAAATCCCAGATTGAGCATATATGAGGTTTAATTGTTGGGATTTGAAAATAGGTTATTCCTTAGATGTTACTCCAAATGTAGAGACATCCTTCAAAAATATAAGACAATAAGGACTTAAGGAACCACTCCAACAGAAACTTTGGAGGAATATAGGCTTTGATCAACCTCTTTTGTCTACAACACTCTTGGATATGGTCCAAGATATGCATGGATTTATCTTGGCAGAGGGCCGACAAAATTTCTATGCCAACATCGTAACGAACCAACAACTAGAAGTGGTTGAGAAAGACCAAAACCATCTTATTAAAGTTTCCATATGTTCCCCTCGATAGATCAATGTACCATTACACAACGACCCCCATGAGGGTGCATTGAAATAGCCTCAAATGAATAGAATTGTCATTCAGGGAGTTAGATGAGAACCAAAGATGAAAAGTAGTGACATTATCACCCAGATCCTCGCCAGTCTTTCCTTTGAATTTTGGAATGTTTGAAGGAAGCTTGGTGAGGATGGGGGACCATAACGGATCGTGACGCACAAGGTCATTCATTAATTTTGAAAAATATGGAATATTAAGTGTGGCCATAAAAGGGAGTCGAGGTTGCAGCGTCTGAGCCCATGCTCCTGGGAAAGATTGGGGTTGAGGGATTGTAGGCCATTCAGGGTTCTGGTATATTCCATGGCCCTGTCCAGTAGGATAATATCCTCCTCCAAACCGATTCATAAAAGGTTGTATGGGCATCGTACTCGTAGAAGTGACATGATGAGGGTTATATATGTTGCCCCCAATCGAAGGGGTTCCAGGCTGGGGGTTTCCCATAGTGTGAAACATACTCCCTCCGAATGGAACCCTAGAGGACAGAAGCGGATTTTCCATAATAAATGTGTTTGTTGGAATTGACACATTGGAGGAAGAGGGGATAAAAGATGGAATATAGGAAGTGACTTGTTTGCCTGATTGAGCACTCCATCTAGGAGGATTGAGACTAGGATTAGGCCTGGAGGAAAGAGGAGGACAACCTCCAATTGTAGGATTCGTTTGGGGAATATGGCCTCCACCAAATGAGAGAGGAGCATACGGAGGAGCTCTTCCCCCAGGTCCAAAACTAGGATTTGCATTAGCCACTGGAATGGAGGATGAGGGTTGCGATGTCATGTTGGGCATACCAAGAGAAAAGGAATTAGAGACCGAAGGTATTGAATGATATTTGTGACCTGGCGTAATAAAAATAGATCCGAAAGGGTTCATTCCTATGGGTCGAGTAGAACCCACAGGTTGGGTAGCACTAGAGGCGGGGATCTCTGACACCCCAACCATCGAGGATGAAGGATTCGAAGGGATCAAACTAATCATAGAAGATATAGGAGTCGAGGGAATCCCTGTGACATTTGGGTTTGACTCAGTACTCATAATTGGATGATCAAAAGTCTAGGAGGTGGAGATATATTTACAACATTTATTAACTTTACGCCTTTTAGAAGGCAACTTCGGTAAAGAATCAAGATGTGATGGTAACTTGAACAAATGATGAGAACTGCAAGGAGGATGGTTTTTCTCCATGATGAGTCAAGACTCAAGATATAAAACCAAATCCTAGGGACAACTAATAATTAGAGAGCACACCAAAATAAAGCAAAAAGGACAATGCACATAAACATGATATAGTGGCTGAAAAGGGGCCTCCCTCACTAGAGTAGGTATGTCTCTCCCAAGAGGGGCCTCCCTCACTAGAGTAGGTATGTCTCTTCCAAGAGGGGCCTCAGATTCCCTTCAAAATATTAAAGGTATCAGAATTAGTTATAAGGACCCTCGTGGGATTAACAATGCAGTTGGTCATATCCCCTCGAAGAAGTAATCCTCAATAAATGCTATGTGCTATCTGAACCTTATATGATTCAAGGTACCTGTAGAGTAACCCCTTCAAGTAACCTATGTGGCTACCTATGTCAAGAAACTAGAGTCACCACAATATAACCAATGTGTAGGTGAACAATCATAAGTCTAGTCCACTATATGGGTAGGGTAACAAAGCCTGAAAACTTGAAAGCACCACCTCTCACGGAGGTAAAGGTACTAGCAAGACCCCCAAATATGAAAAGAACCCCATAAATATCTCTGATGCTAAAAGGGTATTAGAGGGATATATCTGCAACCAACTTCACGCGACCTCATGCTTAACTCTAGTGTGAGCAGAGCCTCCTGATGTCACTAATTACACAATGGGTTTCACCACTCCCTGGTCAGATACATATGTTTACTTTAATATCCTTGGAGATTTTACTCACAAAATCCTATTCCAAGGCCCTATGTCCTATACTTGTTTGTGTACCCTGAAAAATAAAATAGTTTCTAATCAATTTTAATTAATCAACGTTAATTTTAATGGCTTGTGCTTACTCAAGAGGCACGGTTGTGAAATGTGAAACTGATGGTATTACGACTCAACATATAAAAAGAAGAAAAAATAAAAACACTACTAAGCACTAGTCTTGAATTTCAAAGAGATGGTATGCTTCTAAATAAAACTTTTCCAATGAAATCTCTATAATTTCAATGAAATGCAATCTCTCCACATGTGTCAAAATCAATTCAAAGTAATCAAAACTGCAAATGCCATAATGAAAAATAAGAAAATATTTTTGTATTTTCGATATAAATAAAATAAAATGAAAGGACTGAATAGCCACTTCAATGGCAGACCCTAATGCAATAAAAAATATACAAGCCAAGAAGGATACCAAGAAGAAAACACTCAAACCAACGTGCAAGGACAACCAATGAAAAATATGATAAGAAATAATATCGCCTGAAAATTCAACAATAAGAAGACTTCCTATCACTCTGTAAGCACTCAACATTTAGAACAGAGACCTAAGAAGACTCAACAACCAACCAAACTCACCCAACAAACACCACAATAATCCAACAAGACTAAAGAGATTATGTACATGACTATTTGAGCAAAACTCGTGTATATACGCACACTAAAGGAAGACAACTCGTGTAAATACGTATCTGTCAAGCGAAAAACTGTGTATACCTAGTAAAACACTGCTAGGGAAAGGGTTAAGCCAAGAAACACAGATGCAAGGTCAAAAATAGGTTGTCAAGAAACATGCTACAAGGAAACTTAGGCTAACAAAGAGCAAATCAAGGAAAAAAAACACTCCAAACCCCAAAAAAGAACATCAATCCCCAGTATGGTCGCCAATTCTGTTAGGAGGAAAATATCTCTATGGAAAGGGGTAAACCACAACAGGCGAAATGACACACATAAATCAACTCTAATCCCAAGTATGCTATATAAATAAAATTCTAACAAGACAAGGCCAAGATCCTACCTCGTCCAGATGTTGAATGAAGACCATCGTTGAGCACGCAACCCAAAGATTTATACCTGCAACTTGTCCTCAACAACCAAGATGCACAAGCATATGGTGATAATATATAATGTTAGCATATAGATTAGCATAATCCATTAACATACATGAAAAATACGCCCATGGAATAATAATTCAAATATTTGCAAGATATCAATTGGACAAGAAAAGAGTATTTCTAGTAAAATAATCAACAGAAGTACACAGGTGACAAACTTCTGTAATGGAACATATCGGAACCAAGAAACTAAGTTCCTCCAGCTGGGCCTCCACTACTTCAATCCTCCATGAAAGGAAAGATCATATAAAGGAGTCAATGAGGTTCTCCATCACAAAGAAGGAAGAGCTTGGGGGTTGAACAAGGAGTTCAGATTTTTAAGGACAAAGGGATGCAAACTCAATATGAAGTGAAATTTCTCGAGAGTGTCTTTGCTCTAAAAGTTGAATTGTTCAATCCTTCAAGGCTTGGATAAGGCTCAATTTAGAGCCTTCAAATGTAACTGAAGGGCCAAGTCGAAGCGTTTCCAGCATATGGAAGGTCAAGGATCATGGATCTCATGACATGGCATGGAAACACGACATTATTTTTAATTTTGAGCACCAAACCCGATGTACGCGGTTAGTGGAGCAACCAACGTATACGCATGTTGTATAACTGATAGGGCACGTATATATGGAAAAATATGCTTTTTTGGCTTTGGAAGGTACAAAAGGGGACTTCAAGTCCGCACAGGGAAATGGAAAGGCCATCCAAGAAAGTTGCATGGGGTGAGGCAAAATTTGTTGTAACAATATGTGGCCCAAAAGTGATGGAAGGATCATCACAAAATATATTTACTAAAGAATATATGAAAACAAATGTAAAGTATTATTCATAAATTGAAGTGGAAAAAAATGTATAATATTTTACATAAATTATAGAGGAAAAAAGTGCATTGTGCGTTAAAGAAAGATTTACAACATACTAGAGAAATCCGTAGAGATATTCAAGACTTCAAAGGTCAGAGAATAAATAAATCTTCCAAAAATTCACATGAATGCTCATTTAAAATATGAATTTAAAATCCACTATAACTTTCACTTTAAGAACAAACAAACTTTAATGATGACTTTACAAACAATGTAAGACTTGTGTATTTTGAAACCCAAAAAACAAGACTCGAGAATCCAAAACCGTTTAAAATTAGACTTAATCACTCATCGAGTCTAGGAAATGACTTCGTAACAAAGAATGTGGATCTCCAAATTTCAATATTTCAATTCTTTGACATTTCTATGTTTTTTTTTGACAATGGTCATACAAATTTGGATTAAATAATTTCCTTATAGGAGATTAAACAGTGCACAAAAAAAATCCCCTTGAACATTTGACATTTATGTGTTTTCTTTGACAATGGTCATAAACATTTGGATTAAATAATTTCCTTATTACTTATAGGAGATTAAACAATGCACAAAAACAAATCCCCTTGACTTTGGGTGATAACCATATTTCTTTCGCTTAGGTTATGCAATTTCTTTTTAGAGGAGAAGCAAGCAAAGTTGGCTTGTTGGAAGGTGGTGATGAATAGAACGAAGAATGCACCTTTAAGATTTTCCTTTAATATTATCAGATAAAGATGGTGGAATCGTGAACAAAAATGTAACATCCTCCTAAATCAAGATGAAGTCTACTACCGAAGACATACTATTTGTCAGTTTTTTCCCTAGGGTTTAGTTTGACACGAGCTTAAAAATGTAATATATCGAAGTTATCATGATAGAGTATAAGTTGTAGCTAGCATTTGGAACCTTAATGACATATGTATAATTGATATATGCACACATGATACAAGTATGGGCATGCATTTCAAATATGCACATTAATTTTCCACTCAATCATGCATATTTGGAGTGTTTCATTTAATGCAAAATATGGTAAATGCAATCCAACTTGTGTAGCATAAACTTATCAATATTTGATTTGGATATCAACCATTTGCAGTTTTTTGTAGTTTTTTTGGCATAAATTCCAAGTTCTATTTAATTTTTCTCAGCTTTGAAATCACCTCGTCTTTGCAGTCTCTGCATTATTATATTTAATTTTATTTTAAGTATTTTCATATTATGCATATGATTTTTTATGAGAAGCCACAACAATTTATTTTTGCCAAAAAAAACACATAAATGTTGAAGGTCATAAAGGAGATACGTATAGTAAAGGAAATATAGAAAAATATGTATTTCTAAAGACAAAAGGCATACACCATGCAAAGATAAAAGATCAAGAGGACTTCTTAACACTGAGCAATCTCAAGCATGTTTATTTAGATATTATTTAGCAACACTACCCACCTATTCTTGTTCATGCACAACAACACCATAAAATGTCCTTGGCCTTTGCTTCCTTTCAAAATTACAACATTTCTTAGACTCCTTTCTAACCTTCATCAACATACCTACCAGTGATCATATACCATTTATGTTATTTCAGAATAATAGACCATGTTCGATGGTGATATGAAAAAATAAACTCTATCTCTCAATTGACTATAATTGTCTCAAAATTATTAGCATCGAGAGGTTGGGATTGAATAAATCCATGCATTGATTTTTTATTAAAGTGAGCCAAATATATATACAAAGAGATGACCTTTGATTTTATATTCTCGTGGGTTGGATGGTTGTTCCTATTCACCTATGGCTCTTCATGATCCAGATGGATATTGGTGGCCAACTACCTATTCCAACTGTCTCCTCTTGACAGTTTTTAGTTCAACACGTTCTTATGTACTTCTTTGTAATTGTGGTTTCTACACTTTTGGGTCTGTCTTAAGCCCTAGACATCTTCCAGGTGGATACTGGTGGCCTCCCACTTAACCCAACTGACTTATTTTGTATGTTTTCATGTCAGCACATCTTGTTGTACTTCCAGGGCCATTTTGGGGCCCTAAACAGTGTTTTTTTTGGCTCACTATAGTCAAGCTGTATGGAAAATTAGATTTTGACGACTTAATGTGTAGTTCTCAAAACTTCCTTTCCAACATGCTATCACACGCCTAAAACGGAGGTAGTATGCAAAAGTTACGAACCCGAGAAGTTGACGTACCAACTTACCCATAGGGGCCCACATAACTTTTGGCGTTTCATCTCCTAGAGTTAGGTTTTGGATGTCTAGGGTTTTGGCATTTATGAATAATGTTAAAAAGGCCTCTAGAGCCTAATTTTCATTTTATGCTTAGATGGATGCACGTAGCAACCACATCTCTTCTCAGAGATAGCTACCACCATTCGAGCAAGTGTTCCAATTCTACAGTTTACAGTTTCAGCCTATTTCATTGATTCAATAGAAGATATTGTTCACTGGATATCTATGTTGTTCTTCATATATCTGTGTTTATTGTATTCAATCTGTTAATCTATTTGTTCCGCTCCTAAATTCGGATCAGTGGTATCAGAGTGGTATTCTCGATATTTATTTTTCTTCGTGCATGTCCCTGACAAGATCTAGGTACAAGAAGTTGGGACTCGAACCAATTGAGACGTTGCAAGATCGACTAGGCCGAGCCCGACAACAACCCATGGGAGAAAAAAATAAAGATGATGGAGTAGGAGATCCTTTTAAAGTGTTGCTCGAGGAAGCCCTTGCACGAAAAAGGAACGAAATGATGGACAACTTTATGCAGATCCTTCAGTGGCTGCCCACATGACAAGCATATTCATCAAGCGGCCATGCAACCCCCTTTAAGGTACAAGTAAAATTTGATTTTCTATTATCTGAAGGACTGATAGATGTAGATGTTGTAGATAAATGGTTGAATCTGCTCGAAGGGTATTTTTTGGTCCACAATTTTTCCGATAGGGAAAATATTACTTTTGCACTCCTCAAGGTCGTCCCCCATGTTAAGGACTGGTGGGACACTTACTTTGAGAAAAGGGCCATAGAGGAATATACAATATTTGTGGTTGTCCATACATGGGATTCCTTTTGGGATGCCATTAAATAACTTTACTACCCTGTTGGAAGCTACGAGGACCAGTACACCAGATGGACCACCCTGTGTCAAGAAAGGGACCAGACAGTACTAGATTTCACCAATATTTTCCATAGCCTGTGCACCAAGTTGGGTATCAAAGACTCCGAGTGAAATATGGTGCTAAAAAACCATGGTTATTTACATAGATACATTCAAATAGAAATGGATTTTCTGGACATCCCCTCATTGGGTATGGATTATAGATATGCTATCAAGATCGAGCAAAAATTTAAGTAGAAGAGGTGAGAGTTTGGATCTGAAAACTCCTCACACCTGAAGTAGGGAAAGGGTTACTCCAACCCACATAGAAAGGGACAGAGCAAAGATGGCCACTCTCAGGACAACTAGTCCAAGCCGCAAAACAAGAAGGGCAATGAGAAGAGAAAAAAGGACATGAGAAAATGGTGTGAATACCATAAAATCCCTTGGCACAACACTGAATAATTTCGCTCCAAGAAGTCACTCGTGGCCGAGTTGAAGGCTTTCAAGTCAGAGGCAGATTCTGATTCCGAATCAAATCTAGAAGGAGGGAAGCGGATTATTGATGTTGAACCCAGAGCCATTGTCGCTACCACCATGGGGGAACACCTCTTTCACTCACAAATGTGGGTAAAGGGGGCTCCACTTTATTCCATTGTCAATAGTGGCAGTCAGAAGAGCCTGATCTCAACAAAGGTCTTCAAGTGGCTGGACCTGTCGATGACACCGCACCCGCAACCCTACACCATTGGCTGGCCTCACCAAGGAAGAGATCTCTGTGTTATCCAACAATGTTGTCTGCCCTACAACATCAAGCCTTTCAAAGATGTGGTATTGTGTGATATTTCTCCCCTTGAAGTTTGTGATGTTATTTTAGGACAATGATATTTGTAGAAGATCCATGCTATGTATGAGTTGTTGACACTTGAATCTGTTAGGACCGAAATGACAACCTCACGAGGATATAAATCCCCATGCGTTTTTATAGAGGTGGTAATCCTCTGTTATGATCTTCTTGGGACTCTAGGTCCTCAGAATGTGGGATTTTTTCATAAGTCCGTCATGGTAATCAAAGAAAATTAAATATGTGAGAAAATGAAAAATGTTTTATTTTATTTTAAAGAAAGTTCGTCAGAATGGACCAGGAACCACACACATTCATACATATAAAATAAATAAGCAAAATTTCCTCACATCCATCATAGTTGGGCTAAATATGTCTAATCACATAAAAATAAAAGAAAATGATATGCATGCATAAGAGAGATTTGACAGAGTGATACATGGTAAGCTCAAATAAATATAATGATAGATCAACCTCAAATACTTTATATTCAGAAAATTGGGTTACAAAGTACAGTTGATATTGTTCCCAAAATATCTCTCTTGAAATTTCTAAAAAATATATAGTTTAATACATATTCTCCGAAATTTAAATGCATTTTTCATAAAGATTTGGATTGGGGCTCCTACGGACCATAAAACAAATATATATAAGAATTAATTTCATAGAAGGAAGAAGGTGGGTGGCGAAAGAAAATGTGACTTGGTAATAAGAAAAAAGAAAATATCAGTCTTCGATTAAACCTTTCTATTTAAAGAGGTGGAGTAACTGGATGAAGGACTTGATAGAGAAAGAAGGATTTGGTCAGTATGAACTTACTATGATTTCCTTTTATTTCTTTCATCAATGGTTACATGAATAATCTCAACTACCTTTTTCCCTTCATCGGTGAGTTTGTCAACAACCTTTTTAAACCACTCCTCGATGTAGCTTCTCATTGGTGTCACGTTGATTTCATGCGAGCTTTTTACATTGAAAAGTTCACCCTCCAAGTACCTTATATCAATGGAAATATTACGCAAAGCTTCTTCAATATCTTGATTTTTTACTGAATAATCCACTAGCAAGTTATCTATGTCATATTCATTATACTCAAGAATGCTATAGAAATTTTCAAATGATAACCCTTTAAAGATCTCAACTTGTTCATCAAAGGATTTCTTGGTTAGGAACAACGAGTTGAGAATCAATTTGGGGTCTTGGACCTCATTGGTGCTCCTGTCTAAGTCTATCTCAGTCAACATTTTGAATAATTCTTCTCTGCTAGTTATGGCTTAGCTGTATGCTTGGACAATAATATTCAAGTTCTTAACCCTTTTCCTTCCTGCATGCGTTCAATTTTTTTATCTAGTTAGGAGAAGGGAGACCATCCTCTCTTCTTCTCAACTATGTCATATTGGTAACTTTAAAACCAAAGGGTACGACCGCGTCAAGGTAAAATCCTTCTTAACTTTTCAAAACTGCCTATAAATATTCATGGAAAGCATGTGCCCTTGTTCCAACAGAGACCATGATCTTTTACATCTCCCAAGCCTTTGCAATTAATTCCATTCTTTTCTTAATGTTCTTCTTCACATAGCCCCTAGCTGATGTGAGTAGGCTTGCAAATCCATTTTGTTTTGTTGCAGGTGTGGTAGCCCAATTCTTGATAAAGAACTAGCAAGTATTGGAAGAGGCATCAAAGATTCAAAAATAACGCTCTGAAATACAAAAGACTCTTCTTCATTGAAGGTCTCGCTCTCAATTATTTCCATTAGAGGATTCTGGTGAGCTGTGTTCTCTGGCTGATCAACATTGGGGAACACTTTTTTGATGTCAATCTTGAGTTCCATATCCTCGAGGGAGAGGTCATGGATGTCTCTATCACCTCGAGGTCCCTCCTCTTCTTGCACAATGTTTTTTCTTTTCTTGCTCAAGGGAAGTTTATAGGAACTTTCAATTTTTCCTGAAGGAGGGTTCTTATCTCCTCCACCTGAATAAATGTGGGCCACCTTCTTAATTTGGTGGGTCATTGGAGCACTGCTCCGAGATGTTGTACTCTTTGGAGTGACAGTTGGGGATTGGGCACTCTTCTCTCCATGACCTTTTCCTCTATGTTTGTATGACTCATTGGTACCGAGTATAGTTTCTAGGTCACCCATGTCACGAGCAGGAGTGCATGCTTCATTATCTTCTTCTTCATTCAAAATAGAATTAATAAAATAATTGTTGAAGGCAATTTCTAGTAGATGTTCTACAAAAATTCCACTAGGGTCAAACCCTTTTACCCTTTTAGCATATCTTATATTTAGGCTGTGGAAATGGCCTGCAAATTCATAAATCTTGTTCATATTTCTGGATATGAAGTCCCCAACTTTCCAAGGCAGAGGTATGAATTGCTTCTTCTCTTTTCATGGAAAAAATGCAACCAGTAGTTGTATTGCCTTGCTATTTTAGTAACAAACATTTTTTCAGATATGTGGCATGGAAGGAAGGAATGATTTTTCTTGGAACCGAAAATCCTTATGACATTGTAATTCTCCATCTGTTACAGTGTCCCCTTATTATCTAGGAACTTACTCGCCTGGTCAGATGTCCTTTCCAAACAAAAAGCCTTTAAAAACTGAGAAAAAATCATTAAAAACTTCATAAAAATGTTGGGATGATTTGTGCCTCCATAATGTTTGATACCAGAAGGTTACCGAGTCGAATTCATAGTTTACCTTCTTACACACAGATAATCTCAGAAACTGACAACGATATGCTATCGCGAAAACCAAATAAGATGACATAAAGAATTTCCTCTCCTTCCTGTATTGTGACAATTGAGAAGATATTTCAATGGAAGTCATATTTCCCCAATCGAAGATGGTCTGTTCCTTGACCATAAAGTATAAAATGTAAAGAATCATGCAGGAAATGCTGGCCGTAGTTTCTTGTCCTGTTATCCGTGTGAAAATCCAAGCAATTTCCCAAAAATGATTTTTGAATGAGCTAACTTGCAATCTCGTGATGTCCTCAGGGACGGTTGCTGGGTTCTCCAACAACTCAGGTAAGAGGACCAACCCATTTTCATGCTTATTTATAAATTCTTTGCAATCTTCTCCCTTGAAAGTAAGTGTTGGCTCGGGAAGTCTCAACATCTTACAAAATACTTGAGGAGACAAAGAGACAGGGAAATGATCCTGCAATTAAATGATCCGCTGGCTTGGAATATATCTCTCAATGCACCAGACGACCAATTCCTTACAGTTAAAGACTTCTGCGACACAACCTGCATGCGCAATTCCATACATCCAGGTTACTTCCTTCTGGGCAGAAGAGGATGCATAGTAAGAATATGCTATGGACCACTTAAAGCTCTGGTCCTCACGCCTAAAAAATGTTCAATGTATCTCCACATAAATATTGTTGAGTTTCTGCCATAAGTTGATGAAAATGTTCCTTTGCTCAAGATAATATTTAAAATGAACGCTTGAGAGGGATACTATAATCTTCCATAAATCCTGGTTTAATGCATTTTAATAGGATATCTCCTCAAGCCCTTTGCTTATTAATGACAATATTTACGGGACCTGCATAATGAGTTATTATCATTTAAACCATACTAAATGTGTATTGGGAAAAGTATGAAGGTGGCGGGGGCGGACGAGAGAAAAATAGGATTTGATATTTTTATGAACCTGGGAACCCGCCAACCTGCGACTGTGTAAGGTGGAAAATCGATTAAGTGTTGTGATGCATTCAGATGGACTCATTGTAGGAGGAATGAGTGTAAGGTAGCTAGAGAGGTAGTGGGGGGGCCCAGAGGGCCCATAGTGATAATAGTGGAGGTCATTCAATGTAAGGTGGACTAGGTCCACTATATTATTAAATAAGGCCCACTATGGTGGTTAGATATAATAAATGGATATTTAGATATAATAAATGTAAGAGGACTTCTTAGAAGGTTCTACTTCTAAAACATTCCTCCTCTAGAATGTTCTTAGGTGATGGTAGCACTATATAAAGGGGTTCAAGCAATGTAATGAGACAGGAAGAGAAATATTGTATTTGGAGCAGTATCTCAAGAGGAGGATGCCCCCTTGAAGAGGCAAGTGAACAGGAGAGGATCCCTTCCATAATAGGATCCATTGTACGGTGTTGCCCTACCTCAAGGGTTTGGTAATAATAAAGTGTGGTTTCTTATATATTGCTTGTGGATATATTGTGTATTCAGTATTTGTGGTGATTATATTTATAGATCTATTCAGGTTCTTAACAAGTGGTATCAGAGCACTTTCCTTGGGCAGACATTGTGGACAAATATTTTTTATTTTTGTAGATTTTTTTTCGGAGAAGAAAAAAGAGGGCCGCAAAATTCTTGAATTTTTTGGTATATTTATATGCAAAATTTGTAGAAAATGGTTGTATATCTGAGTTCCTCTCAGAAAAACACACAATTTGAAAAAAAAAATCGTCTGAAACAGAGTCCGAGAAGTCAAGATATTGAAGTTTTAAAATCTGCAAATTTTCAGGATTTTTTCTGCAGACGACGACGAGAATTTTTTATTTATTTATGTAGCATATGGCGGCCAAATTTGCTCAAATAAATTACATATCTGAGTTCCTCTCACAATTTCACCCAATTTCAAAAAAAAATCAGCCAAAACGGAGTCCGAGAAGTGAAGTTATGAGCATTTTAACTTCAACAGTTTTTTAGGGTTTTTCCAGAAAAAACCACGATTTTTTGCCATAACTTATTGGGTCTATTTTTGTTTTTTTTTCATGACGGTTGAGGGACCGAAGAGTTCATAGGGTGATCAGATGGCTATTTCTTCTCAAAACCTGAAATAAATTCTTGAATCATTCAAATCCCAATTGTTTCACACATTGGATGACAGATTGGATGCATTTGTACATGGCCTCACAGACGGCCTCAATGATAGTTTTCGTAGTATTCAAAATTCATTGAATAACATGCAGGAGAGATTTCTTATGGAGGGCATCAGAGATGAATATAATCAAGAAATATATGCTTGGTATGATTTTGAGGCCGATTATGATGATTGATATATGGATAGTTGTCATTTCTGGGATGACAACCACTTTCATATTTTATTTGATGACTCTAATCCACCTTCTGTAGAGAGCATCAATGTGAAAAAATCGAGAGCCAATGATTATTACCAATGTCTATCCTACATATTCTATAATAGTATTATTCCTTCCAGATTCTTCTACTATGTGGATGGATATTCTTATTTGGATCCACATGACAGGTGTCAGTATTTGGAGCATCATTTTGAGTTGGTTATTGAGTTCCAAAATCTTCCACGGGGAGTTCACATGAGCTCTTGGACATGGGACCCTGGCTTACAATGGTGGTTGGACTACATCAACATGGTGGCTTTTCTTTCTACATGGGACCTTGGTTCTCCAGTCTTCTTCAGCATTATGGTCCACAATTATCCATGGGACCCTGGTATATGGTTGTACATCAAGCATTGAGGACAACGCTTTCATAAGTGGGATGGAATGTAAGGTAGCTAGAGAGGTACTTGGGGGGGGCCTAGAGGGCCCATAGTGATAATAGTGGAGGTCATTTAATGTAAGGTGGACTAGGTCCACTATATTATTAAATAAGGCCCACTATGGTAGTTATATATAATAAATGGGTAATTAGATATAATAAATGTAAGAGAACTTCATAGAAGGTTTTACTTCTAGAAGATTCCTCCTCTAGAATGTTTTTAGGTGATGGTAGCACTATATAAAGGGGTTTAAGCAATGTAATGATACATGAAGAGAAGTATTGTATTTGGAGCGGTAGCTCAATAGGAGGATGCCCCCTCAAAGAGGCAAGTGAACAGGAGAGGATCCCTTCCATAATAGGATCTATTGTATGGTGTTTCCCTACCTCAAGGGTTTGGTAATAATAAAGTGTGGTTTCTTATATCTTGCTTGTGGATCTATTATGTATTCAATATTTGTGGTGATTATATTTATAGATATATTCAGGTTTTTAACAATGAGACTTGGAAGTTTAGGGAGTTTGGGGGTAAAAATGTAGGTCGTGGAACTTTTGGATGCAAAATGTATATCACGGAACATGGGGTATGAGAGTTCGACACCACCAACCCGGGAACACGTGATTGCAAAATCAGATAAGTATAGAATAGTGCAGTGGTCGGTTAAACTCGTGATGTGAGGGTATGGATGGAGATGAGGATTTGCAAGTCCGCCAACCCGGGAACCTGTTGTTCTGAAAAAATGACTAAGTATAGAATGAGAAAGGGAAAGTAGAAGGGAAAAAAGGAAAGGAAAAAATGGGTAAGTATAGAAGAGGGAAAAGAAAGGGAGAAAATAATTTGGGAAAATAGAAAAGGGGAGGGAAATTTTGGAAGTGGGAAATGATATCAACAACATGATCCAACTGTGGGATGATAACCCCCTGTGGGTTGTCAAGAATCCAAAATCTCTCGTGACCAGGTGATTCTGCCCATTGGGCTATGGACTCAGATTAAGAATATACAAACTGAACACAAATAAAATTATGTACAATGAGAATGAAAAAGTCTTAGGAGAAGAAACCTTTCAAAATTTTCCCATTGACAGGAAAAATTAACCTTTTTCCTTTCATGTCTTGGAGCATATAGGAGTTAAATCCTAATATCGTCTCGACGACATATGGTCTGATCTAGAGTGGTTCAAAATTTGTATGCATGGACGACTTCTCCTTGGCCTTGTTCCAAAGTAGCACCAAATATCCCTTTTGGAAGTTCTTCATAGTTTTGTTTTGATCAAAATATCTCTTGATGCTCTGTTGCCTTTGAGAAGTTCGATTCTGGGCTTTTCTTCGTTCCTCTTCCAACTTCAGCAATTGGTTGATTCTCTTCTGGATGGGTGAAATGTCTTCTGTATCCTTGATATTAACCACATAGATAAATGCATTGAGCTCAAGGCTAATTGGAATTTTCACCTCTTCCCCATAAACCAATAGATATGGAGACATCCATGTGTTATCCTTCGGGGTTGTTCTTCTTTCCCACAATGCTTCCGTCAGCTTCAAATGCCAATTCCGGTTGCTATCAACGATTTTCTTCAATATCTTCACAAGTGTTTTGTTTGTGGATTCAGCGAGGCCATTACCTTGTGGGTAATAATTCGATGATTGACCCATGATGATTCCATATTGTCTGAAAAAATCCATGAAATTTGACCCGATGAAGATCGAACCATTGTATGTGATAAATTTATCAGGGACACCAAATATCGACATAATGTTGTCTTTGAGGAATTTAATTAGTTCTTCAGCATCAACCTTCTTTAGCTCCATCGCTTCCGGCCATTTCATGAAATAATCGGTAGTTGTCAGAATCTACACATTCCCCTTACTATATTTTGGATTAATCAGCCCAACAAAATCAAGTCCCCATTGGTAAAACAATTTTTCTACCACAATTGATTGCAAAGGCATCACAAATTTCTTCATTTTTCCTTAAAACTGATGGCATGACAACATTTCCTTATTGTGGCATACAAATCTTTGAAGATTGATGGCCAGTAAATCCTGCTCTAATTATTTTGTGGGCTGTTGCAGTAGGTGCAAAGTGTCCACCACATATTTCCTCATGGAATTCTTTGATAAGTTCTTAGGCTTGATTTTCATCGGCACATCTCAGCAGTATTCCATCAAAATTTCTTTTGAACAGTATGTTAGCAATCAACACATATTGGTTCACCTTCATCTTCAATGTCCTTCGCTCCTTGGGATACATTGTGACAAGAAATTGCTCATACCTTAAGTAGAATACAATATTTGCGTACCATTATGAATCAACTAATGGTTCTCATACTGAGATTGAAATCATCCCATCGACCGAGTCCCCATTCCCGATGAGTTTGCATAAACCTTTTCCCTTTATTTCCTTTAAATATTTAATCTCGATATCATATTCTTGTATTTTTGCCAACCAGTTAGCCCATTTTCCTTCTATCAAGTGTTGATTTAGAAGCATCTTCACTGGTGATGAGGGAGAACAAGCTATAACATGGGATTTTAATATATACGTCCAAAAGTGTACGACTGCTTTTACAAGAGCCAAGGCTTGCTTCTCGAGTTTTGAATACCTCAACTCGTTGTTGTGTACCATTTTTCTCATACAACTTATCGAGAGTTCTTCTCCATTGTTATTTTGCTGAGTGAGAATGGATGCAACAACTACCTCTGTAGCAAATGAATAGATGATGAAGTCTCTTTGGAAGTTTGGACTGATGAGGACAGGAGTGGTGGTGATTTCTCCTTTGATATTGTTGAACGCTTCCTGAGTATTTTCTATCCATTCAAATCTCTTCTCCTTTTTCAACAATAGATTGATCGAATTTACGATGCTTGCGTATTCAGGAACAAATATTCGCACAAAATTGATTTTTCCAAAGAATGACTAGACTCCCTTCTTGGATGTCAGGGATTTGAGCTCATTTATTTCTTTTACTCTTTCCAGATCTATGTAAATCCCTTCCTTACATACAATATGGCCCAACAACTTTCCTTGAGTCACAATGAACAAGCATTTCTTTGGATTCAGAGAAACACCATATAATCTACATATTTCAAAAATCTTTATTAAATGATGGATATTATCCTCCCTTTTGTTTGAATGCACTGTCAAGTCATCTTGATAGTCTGCCATAAAATTTCCTATCAACCCGTTGAATGCATGATTCATGGCCCTTTGGAATGTGGCTCCAACATTCTTCAAACTGAAGGGCATTCTAGCATATGTGTATGTCTCCCATGGTGTGATAAATGTTGTCTTTTCTCTATCTTCCTTAGCCACCAAGACCTGGTTATATCTAGATAAACCAACCAACATGGATATGCAGGCCAATCCAGTAACTTGTTGTAGAAGAAAATCCATGTTAGGAAAAGGGAAATTATCTTTATGCTTGCTTTGTTAAGATCTATTAACTCAACACACATCCAGATTTCCCTGGTATTTTTCCTTACAATCACTAGATTTGAAAGTCAGTATGAATGTCTGATGGGATAAATTATCCCTACCTTCTTCAACTTGTCCAATTCAATTTTTACCATAGATTTCAGCTTGGGATTCATCATCTTTATTTTTTGTTTCACTGGTTTTTCTTCTTCCCTCAAAGGAATGATATGTTGGAATATGGTTTTATCATAGGCTTTCAAATCATCAAATCATCAAATCATCAAATCTTCAGTGGTGAAATCAACTCCCAAATTGACATATTTCGGGGACTTGTCCATTCCAATATTGACTTTTCTCATTTCTTGCACATTTCGAATTGAAAATTCTTCAAGGATATTCTTGGCATCATCGTATTTTGTAAACAAAGATTCATCTTGTATACAGTCCTTTGGGATGAAATCCGAGCTATCGTCTTCTTCGTCATCATCATTTAACAAAAAAAATTCCAACTGTTCATCGTTCTCAAATACTTGTAAGTACTCAACATTATCAGGCATGGATGGTCGAAAAGATCTTTCTACCTGGAAAGACGTTTTTGTTTGGACATTGTTTGGGTTTGATAATGAGGCCGCCAAGGCTAGTAAATAATCCTTGTGATTCTTGTCCCTTGGAATGAAAGCAATGTTGAAGGAGCTGAAAGATTCCATCAGTTCGTTAACTCTTTTGAAATGCAACTTAAGTCTTTCCTTTTTTATTTTGTACTTTTGGGTAACCTGATTGATGACCAATTTGGAGTCTCCAGTCACAACGAGATGTTCTATTTTCAATTCTTGTGCAAGGATCATCCTCTGGATCATAGCTTCATATTCCTTCTCGTTATTTGTGCATGAAGACTCCAGTCTCAGAGCATGGGGATTCATAGTCTTATTTGGACTCAAAATAACAATTCCAACTTTGTTCCCAGATTCAGAATAGGCTCCATTGAATGACATCCTCCAGTAACCTTCAAACAAACAACCTTGGTTCCCCATTCCTTGAACTTTCCCTAGGCTTTCGTTGTGCTCCATGTCTAGGATAACATAGTTTCCAATCCCGACATCTATATTGTCTTTTGTCAATTCATTGTCCTTCTTGAAAGAGAATGGGTTTTAGGTTCACAGGGTACTTTAATCATCACTCTCTCTTTGCCTGGTAGCATCATACAACTTCCATCATTCATTATATATCCACCAATCATGGATGTCCAATATATTCCCAGCACAACTCCATAGGATGGGGGAAGGTCTACCACAATAATATTGAAAACTGTAATGATATGGGGGGCTGCTGTAATCCAAGCATAAAAATCCTTGATTTATTCGTATGTTGGGGAATTTTCTAGAATCAATTGCATAAATTCTCTCACTAGTTTCATAATATTTAGTGCAACTCATACCCAATTCCTCCATGATCGCAAGTGACATTATATTATTTTTCGCACCACTGTCAACTAAACAATTATGTTAGGCAACATCGTGATTTTCAATTGAAATGTAGAAGGGAAGAATTTTACCTTTGAGCTTGGCATTCGACGGGCTCTGACTTTGTTTTGGACTGGTAACGACAAACCTCATCTCTTTCCGATGGATCATCCAATAACTTCAAAATATTTTGTCTTTGCTGGAGAATTTTCACTACTTCCCTAAAGGGAAAAGTTATCCTAAATTTAATTAGGTCCTCCATGACATTATATGCCATTTGAGTGGATCTTGATGCTAGGTGTTTCCTTTTGGTTTCATTTCCATCCGTCACTTTCTCATTTGACACTTTTTCATTTGTTTTTTCTTTTTCCTTGTCAGAGTTGCCTTTATTCTTAGGTATATTTACAAACCTTTTTGTCTGGGTGACGTTTTCTTGCGAGATAGGATCATTGTCGCCCTCTCCAAATATATACATGGATGTCTCACATTCGTCCATCTATACAGTTTCATATCTTTCATCAGATAAGTAATAATTTTCTTGCTCGATTAATTTTTCGTCATAGACATCATCCAGAACAACCGTGTTTGAAGTAGGTTGTCTGGGAACCCTTGGTCTCTATGGATTATCAGTATCCTCAAACCTCACTTCGTTTTCAGGGGGAGGGTTTCTCCTTTGCTCTGGGATTGGTATTCTTGGATTTGGCATGAAATTATCTCCCCTTCTTAAGCTGGTTATCTCGTTATGAATTTGCGTGATAGTTCTATTCATATGTGCATTTTCAATGTTTTTCTTCGTTTCCTGTGCCTCCATAGGGTCAACCTTTACATCAGGTATGGTTCCCTTGAAAAATCCTCCTCCCATTGTTTCATTTTGAATTGGTCGAGGCTTATATTCCTCGTTCTTTATTGAACTAGAATCTCCTTGATTATCAATACTTAATGCCCCCATATGCCTTTGTACTCTTCTTAGTATAATGTCGAGGTCGACACCCGTTTTGATCATAATTTCTTCCATCTCAGTGGCTTAAGTCATTGCCCCCTCTAGAGTATCCATTTGGGATGTTCTGATGGCATATTTTACATTGGGGGGCATCACATTCTTATAACAACCGAGAATGACCAGGTCATTTGGTCTTTTATCTTTTGGAATTCTACTCAAGGTCTTATTGAAACTGAGGTTAAAATCTCGTATCATTTCGTTCTTCCTCAACCAATCTGGGTGAAGTCTATGAGGAGGGTATGGTAAGAAATTGGAGGGGAAAGCATAGTTAGGAACATAAATTCGAGGTCGTTAAATGAGCGAATGGATCTACTAGGAAACGTTGTATACCATTCATAAGATCTTTCTGATAAGGTTTGCAGAAAAAAACTCACCATGACGACATCATATTCAACTCGGTGAAAGTCACAAACGTCAAGAAATAAGTGCAGATGCCTCTTTGCATCGATTGTTCTGTCTCCAGAAAATTCCTTTAAGGTGCCCTTAGGGAGAACAGGGAGCTCGTGTTGTTCACCTATAAGATCAAGAGGGGAATCTATTACCCTCCTTCTATTTCCAAACCTTGGGATTCCTTGATTTCTCATGACATCTCTTCCACCTCCTTGTATCTCCTCATGATTCCCATCTCGGGCCTGTTCGTCTCTCGTTTCGATGTCTGGGGAGACTTCAGGGCTAGACTTTTCACTTCTAAGGACAGAGATTTTCTTACTTTTACTTCTATTAATGGATCCCTTGTATTCATCCAACTTCAATCTTGACCTTGTTCTTGTGATGCTCTAGCTAGCCTTTGATTTCTTTGATATTGTCATTCTTCTCTCCTCCATCTTTAGATGATTTATCTTTCTTCTTCTTGGACTAATATCTGTTAGGACCCTTCTAACTCTTCGTTGATTATAAAATCTAATTTACAAATAAGGCTGATTACCCTAGGGTAAAGTCATATATTCTTTCACAAACGATGGGCCAGGTTCCAAATTTTCAGTTCATGTCCCCAGTATGGTCACCAAAAATGTTGATGCTTGAATCCGTTAGGACCGAAATGACAACATCACGAGGATATAAATCCCCTTGCATTTTTATAAAGGTGGTACTCCTCTGTTATGATCTTTGTGGGACTCAAGGTCCTCAGAATGTGGGACTTTTTCAGAAGTCCGTCGTGGTAATCAAAGAAAAGTAAAGATGTGAAAAAATGAAAAATGTTTTTTTTTCTTTTAAAGAAAGTTCCTAAGAATAGACCAGGAACCACTCACATTCATACATATAAAATAAATAAGAAAAATTTCCTCACATCCATCATAGTTGGGCTAAAGATGTCTGATCACATAAAAATAAAAGAAAATGATCTACATGCATGAGAGATCTTTGACAGAGTGATACATGGGCAGCTTAAATAAATAGAATGATAGATCAACCTCAAATACTTTATATTCAGAAAACAACTCGTGACAATAATATTCAAGTTCTTTAGCTTTTTCTTGCAGCATGCGTTCAGTTGTTTTATCCAGTTAGGAGAAGGGAGGTCCTCCTCTCTTCTTCTCAACTCTGTCATATTGGTAACTTTAAAACCAAAGGGTATGATCGTGTCAAGGTAAAATCCTTCTTCGTTTTTCAAATCTTCCTGTAAATATTCATGGAAGGCATGTGCCCTCGTTCCAAAAGAGACCACGCTCTTTGATATTTCCCAAGCCTTTGTAATTAATTCCATTATTTTCTTAATGTTCATCTCCACATAGCCCCAGGCTGATGTGAGTAGGCTTGCAAATCCTTCCATTTTTTCTGCAAGTGTGGTAGGCCCAATTATTGCTAAAGGACTAGCAAGTACTGGAAGAGGCATCAAAGCTTCTTCCAATTCTTTGATTCTTTCCTTTAACTTGGAGTTCTCTGCTTCAAGGCCTCTAATAGAATCATCTAGAGCATCTCTATTTGCTCGGTGAATTTAGGAAATTTGGGAAGGCCACATGGCTACATGTTTTGTAGGTTAACCTCTGAACAATATTTCCCCTTTTTATTCTTTACATCTCTTTCTCAATAATTAATTTTTTGGACTTGCTGTCAAAAATAGCGCTCTGAAATACAAAAGATTCTTTTTCATCGAAGGTCTCACTCTCATTTATTTCCATCAAAGGATTCCGGTGAGCCATTTTCTTTGGCTTATCAGCATTGGGGAACACCTTTTCGATGTCAATATCGAGTTCCATATCCTCGAGGGAGAGGTCGTGGATGTCTCTTTCGCCTCGAGGTCCCTCTTCTTCTTGCACACTATTTTTTCTTTTCTTCCTCAAGGGAAGTTTATGGGAACTTTCAATTTTTCCCGAAGGGTGGTTCTTATCTTCTCCTCCGCCTGAAGAACTGTGGGTCACTTTCTTAATTTGGTGGGTCATTGGATCACTGCTCCGAGTTGTTGTAATATTTGGAGTGACAGTTGGGGATTGGGCACTCTTCTTGTCGAGACCTTTTCATCTCTATTTCTATGACTCATTGGTGTTGAGTATTGTTTCCAGGTCTCCAGTGTCACGAGCAGTAGTGCCTCAGTCATTATCTCCATATTCATTCATAATAAAATTAGTAAAATAATTATTGAATCCAATTGCTAGTGGATGTTTGACAAAAATTATGCTAGGGTCAAACCCTTTTACCCTTTCAACATATCTTATATTCATGCCATCAAAATAGCCTGCAAATTCATCAATCTTGTTCATATTTCTGAATATGAGGTCCCTGTTACACATTATTTTCGTCATCCCTATGACCATTAATGATGTAAACCTATCTGTTGCCTTCAGAGGGGTCAATGGCCTGAGTTCTTGAAGAAAGAAGAAATAAGAACTTTTCCGGAGAAAAGTAGTTGCATTATCCTTTGTAAAAACCTTATTAAAGAGGATGTTTGCAGGTTTCTATATAGGCAGGGTGCAAGAATGCCTGATTCTCGTAGGCTGCACCATAGCTGGGTTGCGAGAGGTTCGCAGATTGCACTATAAGCAGGGTGCGAGAATGCTTATACGTGGGAAAAACGAGCATCTTCTCGATGCTTCTAGAAGGAGAAACTTCCATGGTGAGGTGGTATCCGAATGGTTTGGATCTTACTCACTTTCATGATTTATTGGGATCATCCTAACCTTCTCACCTTATCCTCTTCAACTTAGCTAATTCAAAAATCTCCAAAGCTCAATCCAATCCAAGCTAATCCAAAAATCTCCAAAGCTAACTTTCTCCATGAGAGCTCCTCTCCTTTTATAAGTTGAAGAGGATAAAGTGAGGAGGTTAGGATGATCCCACTAAATCATGAAAGCGAGTAAGATCCAAACCATTCAGATGCCACCTCACCATGAAAGTTTCTCCTTCTAGAAGCATCGATAAGATGCTCATTTTTCTCACGTATGAGCATTCTCGCACCCTGCTTATAGTGCAACCTGCGAACCTCTCGCAACCCAGCTATGGTGCAGCCTGCGAGAATCAGGCATTCTCGCACCTTGCCTATATAGCAACCTGCAAACATCCTCTTTAATAAGGTTTTTACAAAGGAGAATGAAACTTCTTTTCTCCGAAAAAGTTCTTCTCTCTTCTTTCTTCAGGAACTTAGGCCACTGACCCCTCTGAAGGCAACATATAGGTTTACATCATTAACGGTCATAGGGATGATGAAAATAATGCGTAAGAGAGAGCCGCCCAAATTATGAAGTTAGAACATAGTGATAGCTAAAATACTTTGTCGAGTGTGTGTAGGGAACAAGGAACAGTCGGTCGGAAACCTGCCAACAAACAAGGAAATACAGTACAATAATACATCATCACTGAGGTAGGAATTCCCATACTCAGAATGAAAATGACTCAGAGCATAAATGTCTACATGCGAAGATCCATGTAAATTAAGACAAGTCATGGCCACCAAACATACACTGTGGATCCATACCGATATGACTCAAATCTGAAGATAGCCACCAAAAATACACTATGGATCTATGTGTTAAGGAATCAAATTTGAACATAGCCACCAGACATACAATGTGGATCTATGTAACAGTACATTGAATATACTCCAACACAACCTGGATCTGTCAGAAAATATCTAGGGTCTTCATCTCCACCACTCTATAGTATGAATCTAACCATGTGAATACATGTGTCGAAGTCGAACATGGTAGAAACCACTTTATTACCGGTCATTAGTGTATACCATTAACAAGTGCGAGGGAAATCACCATTAATGTCAATGACTCCCAAGGTACACTAGTACAATCCAACGAATGTGAATAAATGAGATGAAGT
>JASDQU010372142.1:8878-28400 GCA_032191745.1 Picea mariana | reverse complement strand
AAAGCAAGAAATTAAATCTTTTTGTTTCAAAAATTTCACTAAAAGAAATAATGAACTTTCTTAAAACAAAGAAACCCAAACTAAAAGTTTTCTTTTAAAGCAAACTATTCAGAAGAAATCTGATCTTTCCCTAAACAATTCTAAGGAAAACACGGGCTTTGGAATTGAAAGACACTCAAAGCAAGAGACTAATCCTTCAAAACCAAACAAAGCACATATGGCTAAAAGCAACTCAAAGAATGTCAAGTAGACTGTAAACAAATCAATATAGGCTCCAAAAGTTCAATTCAACTAATCAAAGAAAAAATGGGCATCAAAAGATAGGAAAGCCTATTTCCAAACAAAAATTTCAAATGGGTTCGTAGCCTAGCTATAGGGTGCAGTGCGAAAATCAGTGGAGTTCGCAGGCTGGACATAGGTAGGGTGCGAACATGTCGCACTGGATTACACTGTAGGGTGCAAAAATGAGGGGTTTTTGTAGGCTGTAGACCAGTACAGTGCGAGACTGCTTGAAATCAAAGAGAATTTGGAAAAGGACAAAAGAGTATAAGTGAACCTTAAGATCCAGAGAGTCTAGATGGATCTCCCACAGACTCAGAAACCATAAAACAAGCAATCAAAGCAAGGGAAAATAGACTAACTAGGAAACAATACGTTCCCCAGTGGAGTCACCAATTTTGTTATCGGATAAATTGGTAGGTGCGGACACTAACAGATCTCCCTAGATCCACCTGGATCTAGAACAAATAAGGATAGGACATGACTCTTTCCCTAAGTTGCAGTCATTGAATCTACTAGTAAGAAGGAATGAGTGACATACCTTTATATCGTTTCCTTAGGTATCTGTTGTTCCTGCTTCGCTCCGGTGCTCTTGTGAAATCAGGTCCAAGACAACACAAACCAACCAAAGTGAAGATAACAAAGTATTTTCAATGTCAACCTATGCATATGATCAAGGAGTTATGCAATAAAATAAGAGCGATTTTATGGGAAAGGGACATGCCGTTGTATTATATTTAAATGAAAGTAGAATATACAACCTAATCACCTTGATGTCGCAAGATTCCTTTCAGTGACCCTTGGTTCCAACACACACACTTGCTCTACATTTGCATGAAGAAGATCCAATACAACTTGATAGACCAAATAGAGTCTTCAAGCTTCTGTCCAAACAGGGTTCTTCACACAATTCTTTCACGAATTCTTCATTCAATCTTGCTTAACCTTTTCCATGAGAAACCTTTCAATATATAGGAGAAGGAGAGATGGTTAAATGGATGAGGATGATCCCACTAAATCTGAGAAGTCAGGAGGATGCCAACCATGTGAATTCCAACTCATTTTCTAGAAGATTCCCTTCTAGAACCTTCGTGACCTCTTCTCTTTTCCAAGCTTTGAAACAGGTTCGCACCCTACCTATAGAGCAAACTGTGAACAGTTCGCACCTTAAGTTTGGGTTGCCTGCGAGAATGAAGGATTTTCACACCCTGTAATATAGGTAGCCTGTGAACTCATCTTAAAAATGTGTTTTTTGGAAGAAGATAGCGGTCACTTTTCTCAGGCAAAAAGTCCTTGTGGGAGCCCGAATACATCTCTTGTAGAAACATCACCAGAGTGACCAAAATCATGTGTAACAGTCCCCAACTTTCCAAGGCAGAAGTATGAATTTTTTTTCTCATTTCATGGAAAAAATGCAACCAGTAGTTGTACTCCCTTGCTATTTTAGTAACAAACATTTTTTCAGATATTTGGCATGGAAGGAAGGAAGAATTTTCCTTGGAATCAAAAATCCTTATGAAATTGTAATTATCCATCTGTTCCATTGTTCCCTTCCTATCCAGGAACTTAATCGCCTGGTCAGATATCCTGGGCGTATCCTTTCCAAACAACAAGCCTTTAAAAACTAAGACAAATCATTAAAAAATTCATAAAAATGTCGGGAGGCTTTCTGCCTCCATAATGTTTGATACCAAAAGGTTACTAGGTCGAATTCATAGTTTACCTTCTTACACACAAATAATCTCAGAAACAAACAGCAATGTGCTATCGCGAAAACCACATAATATAACATAAACAATTTCCTCTCCTTCTTGTATTGTGACAATTGGGAAGAGATTTCAATGGAAATCAACTTGCCCCAGTTGAATATGGTTTGTTCCTTGACCGTAAAGTATAAAATGTAAAGAATCATGTAGGAAATGTTGGTTTTAGTTTCTTGTCCTATTATCCGCGTGAAAATCCAAGCAATTTCCCAGAAAGGATTTTTGAATGAGCTAACCTGCAATCTTGTGATGTCCTCGGGGATGGCTATTAGGTTCTCCGGGAACTCAGGTAGGAGGTCCAACCCATTTTCATGCTTCTTTAATAATTCTCTACAATCTTCTCCCTTGAAGGTAAGCATTGGCTCGGGAAGTCTCAACATCTTACGAAATACCTGAGGCGATAAGGAGATAGGGGAATGATCCTGCGATTGAATGATCCACTGGCTTGGAATATATCTTTCGGTGCACCAGATGAACAACTCCTTACAATCAAAGACTTCTGGGACACAACCTTCACGTGCAATTCCAGACTTCCATATCACTTCCTTCTAGGAAGAAGGGGATACGTAGTAATAATATGCTATGGACCATTGAAAGCTCAGGTCCTCATGCCCGAAAATGTTCAATACATCTCCACAGAAATATTGTTGAGTTGTTTCCATAAGTTGATAAAATGTTCATTTGCTCCAGATAATGTTTAAAACGACCGCTTGAGAGGGATAATATAATCCTCCATAAATCTTGGTTTAATGCATTTTAATAGGAGATCTCTTGGAGCCCTTCGCTTATTAATGAGAATATTTACGGGACCTGCATAATGATTTATTATCATTTAAACGATACTAAATGTGTATTGGGAAAAGCGTGAAGGTGGCGGGGGTGGACGAGAGCGAAATAGGATTTGAGATTTTTATGAACCTGCCAACCCGGGAACCTGCCAACCTGCGACTGCGTAAGGTGGAAAATAGACTAAGTGTTGTGATGCGGTCAGACAGAATCATTGTAGGAGGAATGAGACTTGGAAGTTTGGGGGTCAAAATGTAGGTCGTGGAACTTTTGGATTCAAAATGTATATCACGGAACATGGGGTATGAGAGTTCAACCCTGCCAACCCAGGAACCTGCGATTGCAAAATCGACTAAGTATAGAATAGCACGGCGTTCGATCGAACTCGTGATGTGAGGGTATATATGGATATGAGGATCCGCGAGTTCTCCAACCCAAGGACCCATCATTTTGAAAAAATGACTAAGTATAGAACGAGAAAGAGAAATTAGAAGGGAAAAAAGGAAATGGAAAAATGAGTAAGTACAGAAGAGGGAAAAGAAAGGGAGAAAAGAATTTGGGAAAATAGAAAAGGGTAGGGAAATTTTGGAAGCAGGAAATGATCTCAACATGAGTCTAGATGATGCAGTGTTATTATTAATTTGGGTAGACAATTGTACATAATACCAGAGGTAGCGCCACCTACCTCTATTTCTTTAATCTATGTTAAGCAATGTAGTAAGGTCATTTCACAGACCGAGAAGTTCATATTCTTTGTGATTTGTGCTTACAATAAGTAGAAGGTCACCACCACCTCTGTGGCCTCTACATAGAGCCTCTCTTTGCATCAAAATAAAGTGGATGATATTGTGGAAGATTACAGAGACATCTTCTCCTCACCCATCGGGGTACCGACGCACTGCCAAGTCAAGCATCCAATCGATCTAACCCCTGGTGCACCTCTACCTAATGAACCAGTCTATAGTATCTCATTGATGGAAAATGCCAAAATCAAGCGTCATATCCAAGAGCTTCTTCAAAAGGGGCACATCATACCCAACTCCTCCCCTTGAAGAAGCCTGATTGTACTGGTGTAGAAGAAGGATGGGACCTGACAACTCTGCATTGATTACAGAGCATTAAACACGATCACAGTCAGAAACCGGTACCCAATTCCCATGATTGATGACCTTCTTGAACAACTGAAGGGGGGAAAGTTCTTCAACAAGATGACCTAAAGTCTATCTACCACCAAGTTTCCATCGAACCAACTGGTGTCTGGAAGACAACTTTCAAATCTAAAGAAGGTCTCTTCGAATGTTTGGTCATGCCCTTTGGCATAACAAATGCACCAAACACTTTCATCAGGTTGATGGATGATGTATTGAGACCCTTCACCAACTCTTTTGTGGTGGTATGTTTGGATGACATCCTCATCTTCAACATAACTTGGGAGGAGCACATTCGACATATTCATCAGGTTTTGAGCACTCTACAGCAGCACAAGCTATATACCAACTTGGGAAAAATATTCCTTTGGCATGAACAGGATCCAATACTTGGGCTACATTGTTGATGAGCATGGGGTACATGTTCATCCCGCTAAGATCTAAGTCATCCATGACTGGCCAGCCCCGACCACACTAACCGAGCTTTAGATCTTCTTGGTAATGGCCAACTTCTACCGACAGTTCATGTTAATATTCTTCAATATTGCATGGGCCCTCAGCCACATGACCAAGGGAGGTGGTAGAGAAAATTTATTTTGGGGGAAGGAACAACAACGAGCATTTGATGATGTGAAGCATCACTTGTGCTTAGCTTTAGTAATCTCCTTTCCTGATCTGCAAAAACTGTTCGAGATTGAGATTGATGCATCTAACTATGTTGTAGGTGCATTTCTCACTCAGCATGGTCATCTGGTGGCATACCATAGTGAGACACTCTCAGATACTGTCCAGAAGTACCCCACCTATGACAAGGAAATGTATTTCATTGTAAAATCTTGTCTTCGATGGAAACATTACATTCTGGGAAAGGAGGCGATCATCCACACTGATCACAAGCCTCTGTCATTCATACAGACACATGGGAAGTTGCAGAATGACCGCCATCAGAAGTGGTCCACCTACCTCCAATAGTTCCATCTCAACATCAATTATAAGATAGGGAGCACAAATCATGTCATTGACTGCCTCAGTTGACCTCTCGTGGCTGCACTCACCACTACACTCCATTCCTGTGGACATGAGGCATTTGTGTGGCCCCAAATTTATCAACAATATCTGATTTGCCACTACCTATCAACTCTTGGGTATATGCATGATTGTCACCGATTTTCACATTCAGGACAAGTTGTTATGCCATCTGGGCCATCTCTGTGTTCATGCAAGCGAGCATGCAAATATGATTTGGGAATCCCACAACAGTTGGATGGTAGGACATTTTGGCGTGGAGAAAATGGTGGCCATTTTACATAAAAAAAATTATTGGCCAAAACTTCTATAGGATGTGATCAACAAGTATATCAGATCTTGCATTGCATGTGCCGTTTCCAAGCCAACCATCAAGAAGAAAGGATTATACACCCCTCTTACTACCCCCAAGAAGCCTTGGGAATTCATCTTGATGGATTACATGTCTGGCCTTCCATCCACCAAGCAAGTAAATGATTGCGTATTTGTGGTCGTTGATCAGTTTTTGAAGATGGCCATCCTCATAGCTTGCAAGAAGAACATCACAACGAAAAATACTACCAAGCTCTTCTTTCAACGAGTGTGGGTCCATTTTGGGATACCACAAACCATCATCTTAGACTGGGACAACATGGTCCTCGACACATTTTGGTCTATTCTTTTGTCACTGTTGGACACTAAGCTCACTAAATTCACTGCTTTCCACTCCCAAACATAGGTCGTCAATCGGATGATTGTGCACACCCTGCGCATGTACAAATCTAAGCATCCACATGGGATGAGATTCTCCCCTATGTTAAACACAATTACAACATGGCTCTCCATAGCTCCACTGACCATAGCCCATTTCAAGTGGGACTGGGATTCCAACCCTTGGGTCCCATTGATGTTGCACTACCTTTGGAAACCACATAGACAGAATCTTCCCATGTTCATTCTGAGACCGAAAAATCCCAGATTAATTGAGCGGATTCATCACATCTGCAAACAGGTCCATGAGATTTTGTAGAAAGCCAATGCTAAGTAGAAGCAACGCCAGGATCAACACAGGGTACCACACTAGTTTCAGGTTGGAGACAAGGTCCGGTTACACTTACAGAAGGATATTCTTACAGGGCCCCATCAAAATATCTTCCCACTTCTCTATGGGCCTTACACCATCACCAAGGCTATGGGTAACAATGATTTTGAGCTCAACACTCCACCCTTTCTTAGCTTGCACCCAGTGTTCAATGTGGACCTCCTTCGACCATATTTTCCACCATTATTAGACACCTAAGATATCACAGAACAACTGACACCAACATAGCTCAAACTTGACTACATGGAATAGGAATCCACTGATCAGATAGTGGACACACAGGTCAAGGGTAATCACCAACAGAGGATCCAACTTTATCTGGTTGTCAAGGCATGGCAGCTCTTCCACCAAGGAAATTGGCTAACTTGGGGCCAAATTCAGCAAAAGTTTTCTCACTTGATGGGGGAACTCAATGCAATGGAGATCATTGCTTTCTAAGGGGGGTGGACTGATCCAGGTGAATATTGGTGGCCACCCACCTATTCCAACTTGCTCCTCTTGACAATTTTTAGTTCAACACGTTCTTTTGTACTTCTTTGTAATTGTGGGTTCTACACTTCTGGGGTTGCCTGAATCCCTACACATCTTCTTGATGGATATCGGTGGCCTCCCACTTAATCCAACTGGATTATTTTGTATGTTTTCATGTTATCACATCTTGTTGTACTTCCAAGGCCGTTTTGGGGCCCTAAACAATGTTTTTTTTGGCTCGCCACAATCAAATTGTAGACGAAGTCAAAGTTTGACAGCGTAATGCATATTTCTCGAAAAGACTTTTCCAACGAGCTATCACGTGCCTAAAACAGAGGTCGTATTCAAAATTTACAACACCAAGAAGTTGAGGTACAAACTTACCCATATGGGCCCACATAAATTTTGGTGTTTCATCTCCTAGGGTTAGGTTTTTGGATGTCTAGGGTTTTGGCATTCATAAGTAATGTTAAAAAGGCCTTTGGATCCTCATTGTAATTTTTTTCTTAGATAGATGTGTGTAGTAGCCACATCTCTTCTCAAAGATAGCTACCACCATTCAAGCAAGTGTTTCATTTCTGCAGTTTTACAGTTCAAGCCTATTTCATTTTTTCAATAAAATATATTGTTCACTGGATATCTGTGTTGTTCTTCATATCTTTGTGTTTAATGTATTCAGTCTGTTAATCAGTTTGTTCCACTCCTTAATATAGATCACTTCATTTTCTCCCATATTAAATATTTACAGGACCATAATCCCAAAGATTAGGTATCTAACATTCCCCCCTAATCTAAAGGGGTGTTTGTAAGTCCAAGCATCTTTCTAAACTTTTCAAACTTTTCTCTTCCAAGCACTTTGGTGAAGATATCTGCAATTTTCTCACTTGTGGAATAGTGTATCAACTTAATGGTCTTGGCCTATACATGATATTGAATCAAATGGTACTTTGTGTTGAAGTGCTTGGTTCGATCATGTAATCTAGGATTCTTTGCCAACTTGATTGTAGAAGTTTTTTCAATCAAAAGTTGAGTAGCGTTTACTTGTTTCTCCTACAAATCATCTAGTATCTTTCTAAGCCACACAATCTCATTTTTTGCATATGAAGTAGCCACATATTTTGTGTATGTAGTGGAATTTGTTGGAACAAACTATTTATGTGATCTCCAAGGGAATCATCTAGTATCTTCCTAAGCCACCATGGCATCCTTGACTGATAATGAAAAAAAACATACCCATTAAAAACATACTCCTTGAATAAGGAGTATTCCCCTGGGGTACCTTTGTGGGATTTGTCTCCGGAGGCTTTGCAAGCGTCTTTCTACTCCTGAGGTTGTATTGCTTTTGAAACTACATGATTTCATTGTGATATCGAAGACAACAATTATTTTAAAGTCATGATAACCTTTAGATTATAACAATTATTTTCAAAGTTCTTATTATTAAATAGTTTAGTTAACCTTGGTGGGGAGGATAACGATCTTTCCTCCCAACCACCCAAGCTAAACCCAATTGACTTATTTTTAGAATGTGTTATGTTCACTATTCATGTAATCTCATTGAATATAAATCTTGTTATTAAACATGATATCAAATGTAATATTGAAATTCATTAGATTATAATCTTGAAATTCATTATATAAATATAATCCAGACATTAATTACATGATAAAATTCATGAATTTAAACCATTTTTCCAGCCTTTGGGTTATTTGGTTGTGCCAATGTTATCTAATTATAAACAATAGAAAAAGACTAATTGAAAATTGGAAAAAAAGATTTAGAACCTTCTTATATTACTTTTATGAGTATAAAAGTATATAATCTATAGCGGTAATGAATGTTGACATTATAAATCAATTGGTTTGGGGGAGCCAATATGGTCTCCAAAAAATCTCATGTGATATTTTCCTATAAGTGGTATTCATTTGGGCCACTTACTTTGTATACCATGTCTCATATACTTTGCACCCACGACATGTACCAAAGACTAACAAAATAAAAAGTGTGCATATTAGATATTCTTTTGATATTATTTCTCCCAAAGCTTCCCAACTTCGATACACTAATTCTGGATCAGGGTTCGCGCTGGTATGAACTTTCTTTGGAGCCAAGATTTATGATTGTGACTACTCTATGCTACTAGTCTTATTTATTGGAGTTGCCAGGGTAAAAAAGGTCTCAGCCAACATAGATGTCTGACCCATTGTTACCCTCAGGGGTCAAAACTACCGCTTTATTCGTTTTCCCAGGGAAAGTTGTTTTTTCAATTTCAACCCCGACAACAACGCCGAGTTGTGAGCACTCTGTAAATGTTTTTGGCTCAGAAAAAAAATGATAGAGGTAACCTACAGACAAAATTTAATACTGGAAACTAGCCTTTCCAAACCTAGAGAGAGATCTCTCTAAGACATAGTCTCTAACAGATAATGACATTGAATTGTCAGCTAGATTTATCATGTTTCTTAAATGTTTCTGGTTTCACTGGCAAGGAAATATAAAACCTTGGGCCATGGAGTCAACCTCCTGAAAGCGAGAGAAATTAATGACTTGGTAGATGAAAATTTGAGTGGATAAAGGCTAAGAAAGCAATGGTATTTCAGTTCAAATGTCATTGTGTGTGGTGAAAGAAAGAGTACATAAAGAAACTCAGAGCACCATTGATAATGAATTCTAAATTACTTAGAAGAAAACATAGAGTTTAAATGGAAAAGTATAAAGCACCGCACGATGAATTATGGACTTATTAAACGTTCTAATTTAAAAAAATGAAAGACATGAATATATAGAAAATAGGAATTACATACGTAGATGGGATCATAATACATCAAACCACCACCATTAGAATCTTTTCGTCAAAGGCTTAGGACTTCTACATTATATTTCAATTGGGTTCAAAGATTACATTCAATAGTCTATTGTCTACACTACTTTTCCAAACCGGATTACATTGAAAGGATATAATATATAGCAAAACCTGTGCCCCTTGGGTTTCTATGCCTCAAACTACGTCTCCTAGAATTTCGGTTCCAAATATTCCTTGCAAGATGGCCTTTCAAATAGAGTTTACTAAAAATGGAGACCCGACTGCACCCAATCATGTCATAACCTATGTCTTCGTCATGAGCGTTCAACCATCAGTAAGATTCAATCATTAGGAGGTGATGCATCGACGTTTCTCCTTTGAGTGGTTACCTGAATGATTGAGCGGACTGTGAGAAACTACGACACCCACTGTAACGGGCTCTGGTTGTTGTCACATGATCACTGACTGTAGTATTCACGTGGCGAGTTGGTGTGTTCGATGTTTGTTGGATGTCACTCGTGCTTTCCAGGTGGCGATGATAGTTGAGGGACCATGCATCTCCTCCAAAAATGTCATGTGTTTGTCTTACACTTGTCCTTCTCAATAGGTGGGTTTACAGCATCTGCGTGGCGAATATCCATTGCGCGGGTGCCCCTCAGACTTCTTGTTTCTCGGAAGGAAGCAAGATATGAGAGGAGAAAAATTTTGTGCCACATTAGAAAGGACAAAAATGGGGTCATGTCAATCATGCCTCTGGCCTCATCTGCAATCTTAATACTCTAATTTTTTTCTTAAGAGACCAATTCTGTCTTTTCAGATTCTTCACTTGTCTCCACAAGATCGCATTCCATTTCATCTTTGTTTGAGCACTAGCAAGAGCCGCATGGACGTTATCCATGGCCGGTCCACATTCCTTGAAGTGCTCCGTGATTCTTTCCTCTGACATCCTCTATTCCTCATGCATCTGAATGATTATGTCTTGCGCTTCTCTGAGTTGTCTTTTGAGTCAATTTGCATTCCCTTCTCGGCTTTGCGACATTGTCATTTTGACAGTCTTTTTTGCTAACTATTTTCTCAATTCTCTTTTCTCCTGATACAATTCGACAATAGAGAGTTGCGCTTTCTTCAGCTACTGCAATGGCTCTCGAACCTCTATGTTTTCAGTGCCCAACCTTCTATGTATTTCACTAATTCCCCCGTGTGAACCTTCAACAGGTTCTATCTGAACAACGCGCATTAGTAGCTTCTTAGTAGTAGATTGGGTGCACGGTTCGTTGGGTGCTTGGGTCTCCTTAGGATTCTTGATCAACCTCGACCTGCTTATTTTCCAGGGTACTAGTAGTTGGGATGTTGAGTCTTCTATTTCCTTTCCTTTTCCTGCAGCCTCTTCCATTCTTTCCCCTGCACTGCGAAATGTTTTTTCCCCGGTCGGTAGGGGGAAGTCTCCTTTGGGGTCCCCGGGGATGTCGACTGAAATTCGAAATGAATCCCAGTTTTTGTCCAGCCGTCTCAATTCCTTGACTACCAACAACTTGATCAATGATATATGGAATAATTTTTTCTTCTGTTGGTCAGCTTTAGCCTGGACGTTGTCTGCCATCCTTTCTAGGCTTCGATGCAAGAAGAAAGGTAAGTTCAAAGGCATTTTCCCTGTGAAATGCATCAACAACCTAATGTGATGTGGGTATATTCTGTCAGACCTTCTTTCAAAGGTGAAATACCTTCTAATCACCTTTAATATCTTTTGGAAAGGCTTCCGGAGATACCGACTTGAAACGCCTACTCCGATTTTCCCATTTAGGGAGTTTGTATTGATAAAGTATTCATAGAATATTACGTCTAAAGGCATGCCCTTAGACCACCTTTCACCACGCGGAGGGATCTCCTTTGTGGCCAATAGAGTTTCCTCCGTCACCCGGAATGTGATTCCCGCAATGGTCGCACGTAACCCATTAAACCTAAGAGAAAATTGTTCATCCAGCTTTGCGTTGTATCCTTTGATATTCTCGCAATAGCAAATACATCCAACATGTTCAAAAGATGCCCTGACATTCGGATCTTCGTTGATTAATGCCAAGTCCTGAGATTCGGACCTTATGGCTCTGCCACTCTTCTTCCTTATGTCTTGGGATGTTGTCATGATGCAAATGAGTACTTGTTTCACATGCGCGGTAATGAATGATAATACCCTCTTTGCGTGGAAAATGGAGAATGATATACTTCGCAGAGACCTATCGGAATGGCAATGACAAAAACTTTGTGCGACAAGAAAAAACAACTCTAGGAGTTCATTGCATGGCCGCCAGGTGCTATGAAAAATTTTGGCACAAAAGGAGATCGACACTGTGATAAACGAAAACAGTGGGCTCATCACAATAGGGAAGTGCGATAGAAAATTATGGCATGGTGGCAATGCGCTGAGATACTTGTAGCGAGCGAGGGAATTTGGACGTGGAAAGAAATTCGGTGCAACAGGAAAGAACTCCGAAGAAGAGGGGCTGATTGCGAGAAGAACTATTGCCCAATGCACTAGCTTGCGGAAAACAACAACAAGATTCAAACCATGACTTAAAAATGAAGGAGACGCGAAAATATTGAATGAATAGACTCACAACATAACCGATGGCAATCGAATTTTCCACAGCGGAAGGACCCGGGACTTGTAGAAAAAATCATAGACAACGCACACAATTGGATGGTAAAGGAGAAACATGCAGGGTGGCTGGTATTTATACTTGAACGAGTGAGGGATGGAATTATGGCAGAGGACAATAAATCCATGGTGACGAGAAGTTTGGAAGCATGCTGAAGATTTGCGCAAGACACTCGCGCGACGGGTACACTTTGAAGTTTGCAAAGTACAGATGATAAGAGCTGCAGAGTATACATGATATGAGCGTCATGATTTCTTAACCTTTATGACTTCATAATTAGGTGATGATGGTCGTTATATATGTTGACGTGACCTTTATTCTAACAACTTGCCTTGACCTCTAGCACATAAATTCCCTCTTTATGACATGACTCGATCTTTTGGGAAAAGGACCTTTACAAGTCACACATGGATAATTATGACGACTTTTCCCGACTCCAAGGGCCAGACCCTCCACTTGCTGACTTCAACCCATTCTTTATTCAGTACCTGGCTCCACATTCTTCGACTCATGAACTACGAATCATCTAGAACTGACTCTAACTGAAAACATTACAGTGCTAACATGTTGAAGTACTTGGTTCGATCATGTAATATAGGATTCTTTGCCAACTTGATTGTAGAATTTTTTTCAATCAAAAGTTGAGTAGAGTTTACTTGTTTCTTCTACAAATCATCTAGTATCTTCCTAAGCCACACAATCTTGTTTTTTTCATCTGCAGTAGCCACATATTTTGTGTTTGTAGTGGAATTTGTTGGAACAAACTATTTGTGTGATCTCCAAGAGATAGTTGTTGATCCAAGACTCATGAGGTATCCTGAAGTAGACACTCCACTCTCCTTATACCCATCAACGTTTGAATTTTTGTGTCCAACTAGTTTGAAGTCCTCCACCTTACAGTATTTGAGCCCAAATTCTTGAGTTCCCTTCAAGTACTCTAGAACTATGTTTGCAACACACCAATGTCCTTCACAAGGTTTTTGCATGAATTTAGAAAGGATCCCAACTGCAAATGAAATGTCAGGTTTGGTGGTGGTAAGGTAGATAAGACTCCCCACAAGCTGTCTATATTTATTGCATCCTCAAATTCATTCCCTTCTTTTGATGTTAGATTCATATTTTTCTCCATTGGAGTAGAGAGAGGATTACAATCATTCATGCCAAATCTATTTAATAGTTCTCCAATGTACTTCTTTTGCGAGACAAATATATACTTTGGGTTCTGAGTTACTTCAATACCCAAGTAGTAGTGAATATGTCCCATGTCTATCATATCAAAACCCTTCTTTAATTATTTATTTATGGATGCAATATAAGCTTCATTATTTTTCCACGTTATCAAAATATCATCTACATACACCACAAGGTACATAACATTTTTGCCAAATTTCTTGACAAACAAAGTTGCATCATCAAGATTAAAATGTTTGAAATTGATCTTCAAAATATGCTCAGTTATATTTCCATACCATGTGTGAGGTGGTTGCTTTAAGAAATACAAAGACTTGATGAGCTCACATACCTTATATTCTTTACCCTTCATAGCAAATCCTTCTGGTTGAGACATCTAGACATTCTCTTTCAAGTCTCCATTCAAGAAGGTTATATTCACATCCTCTTTCAAGTATCCATTCTTATGTCTATAAGTTATTGATTTATGGTTATGAGTATCATCTTTGCAAAAAATTACATTTTGCATGGAGCTATAAAGTACTTAGATAATGTTGGCTTCATATGCTTCTTGTTTCTTGAGTACTTAGTGAATGTTGGCATTATCAACCATAGTCACGATGTTGGCATTATTTTTTGTGGCTCCTAATGTTCATTTTATCATCTACAATAAGACTATAGAACCCTACCAAACAATCTCTTAAATATATTTTTTAATGTACTTAATTCAGACTAATTCACATGTTTATTTACTAATTCATAGGACGATAATAGTTATTTTCAGAGTTACGATAACAATTATTTTAGAGTTATTATAAGAATTATTTCTAGAGTTATGATAGCAATTATTTTAGAGTTATGATAAGAATTGTTTTCAAAGTTTTGATAACAATTATTTTAAAGTCATGATAACCTTTAGATTATAACAATTATTTTCAAATTTCTTACTATTAAATAGTTTAGTTAACCTTGGTGGGGAGGATAACAATCATTTCTCCCAACCACCCAAGCTAAACCCAATTGACTTATTTTTAGAGTTTGTTATGTTGACTATTCATGTAATCTCATCGAATATAAATCTTGTTATTAAACAGGATAACGAATGTAATCTTGACATTCATTAGATAAATATAATCCAGACATTAATTACATGATAAAATTTATGACTTTAAACAATTTTTCCAGCCTTCGGGTTTTCTGGTCGTGCCAATGTTATCTAATTGTAAACAATAGCAAAAGACTAATTGAAAATTGAAAAAAAAAAAAATTTAGAACCTTCTTGTATTCCATTTATGAGTATAAAAGTATATAATCTATATTGGGAATGAATGTTGACATTATAAATCAATTGGTTTGGGGGAGCCAATATGGTCTCCAAAAAATATCATGTGATATGTTCCTATAAGTGGTATTCATTTGGGCCACTTACTTTGTATACCATGTCTCATATACTTTGCACCCACGACATGTACCAAAGACTAACAAAATCAAAAGTGTTCACATGCCTACTTTTCGGTGGTCCTTTTGAAACGTGTTTCAATAAAGGTCCTTAGGCTTATACGAGAATACCCAGTTTTAATGATAACCTTTTTTCATAATCCTTAAAGGCTACAAGACACAAGTTGAAACATCTCCCAAACACTTCATTGTTTCTACACACCTTGTTCTTTCCATCTTAAACATGATTTTCTTGCATTCCATAGAAATACAATGATCAATAGACTTGTTAAACTCCTAAATTGCCCACTACTAAGTATGTTTATCTATGAGATTATGGTTTTCTTCTTCATACCCTTCGATACAAGTGCAACATTGCACTCATTTGAAAGTGTTGCAGCCAATTAATAATGTGGGTGAAATTGCAAAGTGGGTTAATAATGTCAGCGATACTAGAGAGTCTAGTAATAAAGTTGGACATGTTTTAGGAGGCATGAGTGGCACACCAAGAGGAATGGAAGGGGGGCATCCCTTCCCAACATGTTTTCGTATATTTCCCCTCTTCACATTCGGGCATTCATAAAAGGCCATCCTTGATTTTAGATTTCACATAGTGTAGAACATGTTTGGCTATCTCGATTGTGACTTGATGATCATAATGTTTAGGTGGGAAAGGTCACCCATGCACTCTTAGTATATGGTCCAGAATGAAATTTTGAGAAAATTCGTTTTCTTTCATGAACATAGAAAACCAATAATAGGAGTGTAGGTGTACTATAAGTTTCCCAATAAGCCAATACATTATGCGGGAAGTGGTGTTGTGGACTTGAAATAACATTGGGATTAAAACAATAACATTTTTCTTTCTTTATATAATGCTTAAATTAACATATAATTTTTTTTATTTGAATTTTACATATATCGTTAGTACACAGAAACATGGAACCAACATCAAACACTCGCCTCTCTAAGGAATTGTGTTTTTTATGTGATTATGTTATGATTCAATGGAACCATTTGTTTCTTGGTTTGAATGTCAAAAGTCCTTGCATGCTTTGACCCACATGACTACAATGTTTCAGATAAATGTTAGAACAATTGTTACTATTATATATAAATCAATAACGTTGGCTAAATCACCAACATTCAATGTGACAAATTTACTCACTTAGTTGTGGCCCCCATTAATCTTTGAAATAGTTTATGAAATAGATTTTCTAGGACAATTTTTGATAGAATTGGAACAATTTGTTCATGGCATCCTTGACTGATAATGAAAAATGCATTATGTTCCTCAGGAAATTGGACATTGAATCTTTCTTTTAGTGTCACGAACATACTTGGCCAGTTTCTTTAGCCAATGTTGATAGACATGACAAATGTAGATAATTATTGGACAATCAACATCATCACTATGGATGAATAATATTTATGTAAAATAACATCGACAATAAATACACAATGAAAAGAGGGAATGGTTTTTTTTTTAATGGAACTACACACCTTATCAACCGAATACTTGTGAGGGAATCACCAACAAAAAAGGAGGAAGTTTTCCATGTGGGAGTGGAAGACAAAACTTGTTGACACAAATCTTGCAACAACATCGTAACTATCTCCTACACTACATTCTTTATATAACCCAAGAAACAAGAATGACATTTTTATTTGTTTCAAAAGAAGGAATGGTGTACAAAGGATATTGGTAGGACATAAGATTTCATGAATACATATTACATGATCATAATGTTTTCCTAGTAAATAACGCCACTAGATGATACATTTCATGAATTCATATTACATTAGAATAAAGTTGGCTTAGGAAATAAGGCCACTAGAAATAAGCATTACATGAATTCATATTACATAACATTAACATTGGCATGGTAAGGCCATTAGAAACAAGCATTTCATAATTCGTATTATAGAACAATAACGTAGACATGGTAATAGGCCACTAGAAATAAACATTTCAAGAATTCATAGTACAAAATAATAATGTGGGTTTGCTAAATAAGGTCACTAGAAACCAAATTTCCATAAATTCTAATTACAAAAGAATAATGTTGGCCTAGTAAATAAGGCCACTAGAAAACAAAATTTCATGAATTCTTATTACAAAAGAATAATGTCAGCATGGTAATTAATGTGAGTAGAAACTAAAACGCCTTATATTTATTTATACACAAATTTGAATCCATCACAAGGGCATTTTTGTGCCCATGCCTAACAACATGCTCCACTTTCCATCTCGTCATTATTCTTGGCATGAATGGCTTTAAATTTAGTAGGAATGCATCCACCTTGTTCCTTTCCACCCAATATTGGGCATTGAGGGAGTCATCCTCATGAATTCTATGCAATTAATGTGAGTAGAAACTAAAACGCCTTATATTTATTTATACACAAATTTGAATCCATCACAAGGGCATTTTTGTGCCCATGCCTAACAACATGCTCCACTTTCCATCTCGTCATTATTCTTGGCATGAATGGCTTTAAATTTAGTAGGAATGCATCCACCTTGTTCCTTTCCACCCAATATTGGGCATTGAGGGAGTCATCCTCATGAATTCTATGCAGTAAGTTATCAAGTTGTTTTCTTTTCTTTAGGATGTCTCTTTTGGATAGGATTGCATCCCTCCCCATTATGAGAAACCTTTGGTGGGTTCATTGTGTAGCAAGCATTTGAACATCCATACTGTGTGTGTTAGTTGGAGAAACACCAACAAAAAAGATAGATTTGGCATATTGTCTTCTAAATTGTGATAAGTTCATATGATGAAGTCATTGTTGGTGGATGGATGTACGACGGGTGTGATTATGGAAAGGGAAACCATTTTTGTCAACATCTTGAGACTAGACGTAAATGATGAGCACTATATGTGGTCTATTAGGAATTGTTTTAACAATGCAATGCAATTGGAACCCTCTCTTCCTCCACCCTTGATTTAGACACTTCCTGTTTTTTAGTTTATATTTAACAACACCTCTGTAATAATCTAGGTTGTAAGGAAACAATTTTTTAAGAGAATAAAAGAATGGATTTGATATAAGGGTCGAAATAATGCCTGGTGGGTTAGCTCAAGTGGATGAGTGTTGTTATTTGCTCGATTGAGGTTCCAGGGTCGAAATAATGCCTGGTGGGTTAGCTCAAGTGGATGAGTGTTGTTGTTTGCTCGATTGAGGTTCCATGGTCGAATCTCTGGCCAACATCCTATTTAGGGCCTCACTTGATGTCCCCACCGGGTTAGGCATGAAATCAGGCTAAACGTTTTACCTTGTTTACCATCCACGAAATGTGGGGAAGTACTCGGGGTTTCCCATGGTGTATTCCCAGGAAAAAAATAAGGGTCGAAATAATGATGACCTATTTGTAGGTACACTCACATTTATAATTAATAGGCCAACAATACAAGAAAATATGAGTCCATACTACTAGAAACGTTCCCATTTCAAAGGAACATATTGTCACTATAAAAATAAATAATGTCAGCAAATAAAATATAGAAGGCTAAATGTACTTTCTTATCAAAAAAATTGTTGTTGGAAACAAGAAATAACACCAACTTGTCACAGGGAATGAATATAAGCGACGATGAACATTGGCGTGTTACAAGATCGACGCGTGTTTAAAATTTGGGTAAGGGTGAGCTTGCATAACATTGATATATTTCAAGTAGAGTTGTAAGTTGAAATTATATAATTCAAGAGAATATGTATCTAAAATACTATAATAAATGCATGGCTTGTGCATCCCCTCAATTCTTTAGATTGTTTCCAACATCAAACATGACCTTAGGGTTTTTCTTTGACACCAACCTCTGGTGGGTTCATTGTGTAGCAAGCATTTGAACATCCATATTGAGTGTTAGTTGGAGAAACACTGAAAAAAAGGAGAGATCTAACCTACTATCTTATATGTTATGATAAGTGCATATGTTGAAGCCATCTTTAAGGTATGGATGTCGAACTGGTGTGATTGTGGCAAGGGTAACCATTTTTGTCTACATGTTGAGACTAGACATTAATAATGAGCACCAGATGTGGTCTATTAGGCACAATTTTAACAATGTAATGTAATTGCAATCCTCTCTTTGTCCACTCTCGATTTAGACACTTCATATTTTTCAACTGATCTTTTACAATGCCTCTATAATCATCTAGGTTGTAAGGATATTGGTTAAAATAATAAAAGAATGGGTTCAATATAAGGGTTGAAATAACGATGACATGTTGGCAGGTACATTCACATTTATAATTAATAGGATAACAATACAAGAAAAGTGTAAGTTTTAAACATGTGAAGTAAAGAAATGCATATAGATTCTTAAGCAAAACATAATTTAATCAATGGCTCATACACAGAGATTTTATACCGGAAACCCTCAACCGGGAAAACCTTTCTTATATTCATTATATATGGAATTTCACCATTCACTATACAATATATACAATGTTTTTAGGTATTCCATAGATATCAAAACCCTAATCCCTAAAATCGAGATTATTTTTAGTAAACCGGGATCGCATTTGACGCGCCCACACACACACCTGCAAATAATATAACACATACCCAACATTCTCCCACTTGTTGTTTTCTTTGCATCCAGGGGTCCAGGGGATTATATAGTCAACAATTCAGGGTAGAAATGCTCATTGTTACTCTACACCATGAGAACTTTTCTGTGCTCACAGAGTTTGTCAATGAATCTGCAACATTCTTCAAAGTGTCAACCTTTTCCAACAACGCCTTCTTTTCCTCAACCATGTCTCTCACAAAGTGATACTGAACATCAATATGCTTTGTCTTCGAATGATAAGTTGGGTTCTTTTCCAGGAAGATTGCACTCTGACTGTCACAATCTAATCTCACTGCTTGTTGTACCAACCCAATACCTGA
>JASDQU010372141.1:46027-61154 GCA_032191745.1 Picea mariana | reverse complement strand
CAATTTAAGGATTTGTGTTCAATTTAGATTTACAAGCATTCCATAGAGATGTCATAACATGTTTATCCTTAGGTTAATTTATTTTTTATCCTCTACATTATTTTTGCAATCACAATGGGATCAATGCTTCTATATTTGGCTTGACAATGCTAATTGTTCATTGATGCTTCCCACTGCTTAACAACCTTCAATAATATTTAATTCAACACTATCATTTTGAATATGTTCTACATAATATGTATGTGGTTCTTGTGATGCAATAGCTTCCATATTCTCTTGAGTTACTTCAACATCTAATTGAGTAGCACTAACATATTCATCATTGTCTCCTAATAGATGGCAGTCTCCCTGAGAGAGCCTTAACATATTCACCGCAACATTTGCATATTCCTCACCATGTATATCAAAAGTTTGGTTATGGGTCATATCCTTGGTAAGAGCATCATAATTTAGCAACTAGATTCTAATTCTCCTAAATCTAACCTTGATATTTGAGGCTATAAAAGCCCTCTAAAAATTTATGCTAGAAAGTTTTGTTAAATCAAACCCTTTTACCTCTACCCCTGGGCTCTTTGTCATCCATGATGCTCTCTCAAACCTGAATTAATTCTTGAAATGCCCAAACACACTCACATCGAGGGGTTGCAACCTATGAGTAGTGTATTCAGGAAAACTCAACAAGTTTATGCTCATCTTGTTTCCTCCTCCACGATTTGTAAATCTATGTGGCTACCATGACCATAAAAAATCAACAAGTGTCTATTAGTAGGTGAGAAACCACTAGGTACAAATACAACAAAATGATAAAGCCAATTCATAAATAATTCTTTAGTCATCCATGCATTGGGATGTGTAGTCATGCAAGTTTCTAGCTCACAATTTTTTATATAGTTCTTCATGTGATCCTTTCCCTTGAACAAATAAAACCTAGGGTTTGACAAACCAATTGCATTTACACAAAAAATATATATTGACTCCCTACTCATAGGTAAAAAAAATTTGGCACATTCCTACTCCCTCTCTTTGAACTTGTAAACTAATTTCTCATCGAAATTCCATATGCACTATATGAACATTTCTTGTATACCTTGGAAAAAATGTCATAGAAAATGGTCACAACCATAGGGCATAAGTGCAAATATTTGTCTCTATCTAGTCCCTCTATTGTTCGTAATATAAGATCCAGATGTATTTTCTTGATCCCTTCCTACCATGATTTCCAAAGAAATCTATCTCTGGATAGATTTGACCTTCACTGATTGATTGAGAAACATTAGCCTATAGTTGTATCAACTACATCTCATTCCCCATTTTAATTATCTCCTTACACCAAACAACTACTTCCTCCTCCTCTTGTTTAGTTAACACTGTAAAAGGCAAGTCATTCCTCTTTGTATGTGTAATTTGACCATTTAGTCAATAATGCAATGATGTTGGTCCAATTACATATTCTTTCATAGTAGCTCTTACCAAATGTCCATTAAATTCAACATCATCAATTTCCTTCAGCATATCCTCTTTTGTCCAACCTATAATAGCATTGATATTCTTGATATGGTGGAGAAACACCTTAATTGTCTACCTCATTAGGCTCTTTAACATTTGTATTTAAATTTTCTTCGATAACAACCTAGTTTATCTCCTCATTTGAGGTAGATTGTTGTAATTGGGCATCCCTTGGCCTTCTTTCCCTCCTTATACAAGTAGCAAAATTTATTCTTGCCATGACTACATAACCGTGTAAACATAGATAAATTAATAACATACAAACAATAGATATAGTGTAGAAGAACAATAGAAATATAAGTGACAACAAACATAAAACTTAGTTTATGACATAGTGTCAAAACTTGAATTGAAGATATTTTGTGGGAGAGTGTTGACAATGATCTCTCGAGCAATTTGGAATTGTGAAATGCAAAAATGGTGTTTTAAGGGATGATAGATGTTGATTTATAGTACTCCAATGTAATTTAATTTTTTATTGGTGAATGGTGATTGGCATGGGTTGCATCATTTTTGAACAAGTGTCTAGGATTGATTTTATTATGATCCAATGATTGGGAAATTCCCTTGGTTGATCCTTGTGGTTCTAAAGTGTTTAATGGTCTTGGGGGATTGATTTGATAAATTTAATGAGTTGTGGTCATTCATTGCATAGTTAAGAATGGATTATTGATGACTCTAATAATAAATGTTTGATTTGTTATGCACATGGAAAATAACTCTAGGATATATCTAGGCTTGATGTTACACAAATTGAATGTTCTTTGTTGCAAACATTTTCCAACTATCAATCAGTGTACTTGATATGATAGGCAATTTATATACTTACAGAATGAATATTGTAGGATATTACTTAGGATAGTTCTAGATGTTTAAAGAATTATTGTCTTTTTATCTCATATGATAGGCAATTTGTATACTTCCAGAATGAATATTGTAGGATATTACTTAGGATAGTTCTAGATGTTTAAAGAGTTATTGTGTCTTTATCTCAAAACTGTAGAGGATGTGGCATGAACATGATTTTTTGTTTGGTAAACCTGTAAGCCATGTAAGTTGGTGTTCTAAAACTCATTTCTAAATAATTGTAAGCCCAATCAATTTATATTCTTTTAACTTGTTTTGAATAGTTTATAAAATTTAAGAAGTCAAATCATTGATGTACAAAGTGGGTCTTTGTCCCACAAACCAGGCATCTCATACACCAATTTCGTGTTCCCGTGACCTTAAAATTAAATGCATCTCATACACCAATTTCGTGTTCCCATGACCTTAAAATTAAATTATTATTATTATATTTTATCAATAACTTTGGTGTTGATAACTTATTAGGTGGTTGACATGTTGGGTTCTATAATCATTATAGGTCAACTACCAATCTCTCTCTATCTTTTATGTGTACATGTGTTTCCTCTTAAGAGGTCACAGGTTCAAATCCAAAGAAGAGTAACATTCACATAGTTGTATAAACAAAAAAATCTTATACACTAATTTGATATCGAACTTGATCATAACCTTAAATAATAATAATAATAATTATTATTATTATAATTATATCCCTATCCTAATACATTAACATATTTAGGTTGTAATAAGACATTTTACATTATGTCCTCGTACATTTTCTGCTCTTTCTCCCTTTATTAGCGTAGACAAACAATGCTCTATTGTAAACCACTAATCTAAGTTACACTGCCTTCTATTCCTAGCGGGATTTTGGGATTGCCCAGTGCGAGATCGCTTCCATGACTCATACGATAACAGTGTCACCAATTTTTATATCTTCACTTCTCTCAGCTCATGAAGCTCCAAATACTCTCAATCCCCATCCTCGTACTTCATTATGTGAAAACACTGGGCCGAGTGATACAACCACTTCCCCTCCCTTACTCTTCGTTGGTTTACACAACTGACTTCCAACACATCCAAATGCTGGCAGGCATCACGATTTCGAAAACCCCGCCTCATACAAAACCTTTTTCACAACCTCACTGACAACGCCTGCAGTAGTAGTGGCACCAGTGACTTTGCAGCTTCAGGAGGCTCAAAGCAGTTTCGCCATACTTCACAACAAAGAACTTCAAGATTCTCCATTTTTACAGTGAAATGGTGATCCAGAGGACTTGAAATACAAGCAGTTTTTTATCAATATACTCCAACAGCTTACATATTTTCTCCATCCTTGGATCGCTTGAAGGCGGCGAAGGCTAGTTTGCAGGTTTCGAAGCAAGCAGAGAATTTGTGTAAATAATGATGGTCGTGGGCTCTTCGTTTTTATTTGGATTTCAAGGCATTAATATTTACTTGTCGTCATGATACCATTTTCAAGCTGGGTATGATAACAGACCATTCGCTCTGTTAAGTTTATTTTAGTGCTGCTGTATGATTAAGTGTGTTAATAAAGAATCCAGAGCCATATCAAGAGTCTCGGGCTTTTGAAAGACAAGGTTTCCACTCTTGCGACTCACTTTGAAGCTGTGGCTTTTGAAAGACAAGGTTTCCACTTCTGTGACTTCCTGACAAAGTTACTAGTTTCTGCTTGAGCAGTCGACCAGGAGCCTATCTAAAATCTTCTTTCTCCGGAACAGAAGACTAAGATTAAACGCCCTGCTTTTCTGTGCAGTTATAGTAATTTCTACTATTATGGATCCTTCAGTATGTTATAGATCTGTAAATAATACTGTAGAAAGCTCTACATCTACTTCTAAGTCTCAGTTATGTTTGATGATTCATTATATGCCTACTATAGAGACTCTGGATTCAAGGCTACAAGATATTTATAAAGGCATGAGACCCCCTGGAACACCAAAGTATGGATTGGGATACATTGAGCAGTGTGATCAGGTCATTCCTGATTGCATATTTTCAAACCCTTTACCTAAAAATATGCAAAGACCTTCTATAGATGAAATCCACAAATTTCATTATGTAATAAAAGGGTGTCAGAAGGGATCCATCGAAGAAACTTGGATCAAAAAGATGTTAAACTGGGATTTGTTTACAAATCCTGAAACAAATGACTTCAATAGTTCTACATCTGATGAAGAAAAGGCAAAACTGTCAAAACATTGGCAGATTTATATCTCAGAAAACAATACTTGGATTTCCTTCTATGAATGGAGGAAATTAGATCAGAAATTTGAAGTCCAGATGATGGGAGAAAGTTCTGAAACTCTTCCAAAACACAAATGGAAAAGTATTGAAGGTCAAACTGTAGAATCCAACTCTACTTTTCCTCCTTTCAAGGGCATTGTCCTTGAAGATAATAATAGACATGTAAAAGCAGTTCCTCTACTGCTATCCAAAAAAGCTATTCAGCTTTCTAGAATTGATAAAAGAGTCCAGTCTATATCAGAAAAAATAAACTAGACCAACACTGCTTTGAGAGGCATGGCCACTCATACATTTGTGACAAATGATTATGCCAGAAAAGGACAAATCATAGACCTGCAAGTGTCCACAAACACTATAGTCCATTATGTCAATGAAATACAAGACAAAGTCACAGATGTCAAAGATAAATTGGACTCCACCCTATGTGAAATATCCTCCAAATCTAGAGAGTCCTTAAGAAACCATGAAGAGTTAATGGAAGGACTAGGAGAAGCTTTCTCTAAAACGGGAAAGTCATTATCAGAAATTAAGTCAAAAGATAGTGTCCCCGAGAAACCTATCTCTAACCCCTTCATCCTTCCAAACCCCTCTATTTCAATTTTGTCTCCTGTATATAAGCCCAATGAGACAAAAATCCAAAAGAAATTTCCTCATCATTTTCCTCCAGAAGAAGATGTCCCAGAATCATCCTCAAAAGAGCATCTCTCACTGGTATCCATCCAACAGCCTGCTTATGAAAATCTCCCTCACCATACAAGCAGACCTCCAACACCTGATTTACTGGGAAAAGGGAAATTACTTGAAAGCCAAACATTTGCTGAAGATTGGTTCCAAGAATGGAACATTGACAGTTTGTATATTGCACAAACTAGACAAATGATTGACTGAATGTATGTTTCATACAAGGTTATGTGCATGAAAGGAAAATCAGAAGTTGAAGCATGCAAGTCAATTATTCAATGTTTTACTGGAACATTGAGCAAATGGGGAAGTAATCTCTTCTCCAATTATGGTTGCAAAAATGGAGGCAGAAGTCCTTAGAGATGACCAGGGAGACATAGTCTATCACACCGATGGTACTCCTCATAATAATATGATAGGATCTCTAACCACCGCAATTCTAGAGCATTGGTGTGGTACTGAATCTGAATTGGCAGATAAGCATGAGTTAATCCTAATGAATATGAAATGCAGAAAGATGTTTGAATATGAAGAATTCCATAAGGATTGGACTCAAAGAATTTTTGAGGTTCAGGACAGTCAGAATCTTCTCTGGAAACAAGTTTATTTAGCAGCCATACCTAGTAAATTTGTTGAGTATTTAAAGATGCAGGAAGTTTTCAAACTTCCTTATGAGATGTACACATGGGGAGATATTTATTATCTCATTACCAAATCTTTAATTGGGTTGTGTGTAAATATGAAAGTCCACAACTCTGTATATAAGCTATCACATTTTCCAAATCAAAAGTATATCTGTGAAAAATATGGCCTGTATATTACAAATCCTGTTAGAAAGAAGAGGAAAAAGAAAAGGGAATCCAAAGAAAAGAAAAAAGAAAGATACAAATATAAGTACAAACCCAGAACACATTACTATGAGCCTGAGGATATTAAACTAAAATCTCATTCACATCAGGCTAAACAACAAGTACAGTGCTGGATCTGTGGAAAGGTTGGGCACATTGCACACAATTGCCCAGAAAACAAAGCATCCAAAATGTCACAAGGAAAATATTCTGAGCAGAAATCCAAAGAAGCCCAAGCAAAGAAACAATTGGCTTTAAGACTACACTGTAATAGATGTGGGGCAAATGATCATGAAACAAACCAGTGCCCACACCATCCTTTTCCAAAAAGAGAAGAAGTACATCTTCTACAACAAGGATGTTGCTCAGAATCCACTAGCACTTCTGAATTTGACTACAACTCAGAAGAAGAGATTTTGATGAATCAAGACTACAATTGCAAAAATCCAATTTTTTGCTCTTGCCAAGAAAGTTCAGGAAGCTCTGAAACTGAATCAGAACCTGAGTTTCGACAAAAAATAAAAATTTGCATGTTTCATAACACAGGAGATCAAGAAGCACAGATGTTGGCTCAGATCAAAGCCTTACCAGAAAGCGATATGAAAAATTCACTTCTTGAAACTTTTTTGAAGACAGTTAAGACAGAACAAAGGTCAAAACAGGCTGAATCCTCCAGAAGAGAACCTTTGTTCATAGAAGCCTCTTTTGATAAAAATACAATTTTTTTTATCAAATACAATAAAGAAGCAAAACTGCAGAATACTTCAGTAACAAACTTAGCCAAAGAAATGCTTCTTTTGAAAAAAGAGGTTTGTGAATTAAAAGAAAAAATCAGACAAATAGAAGAAGAGTCTGAATATAGTTTTAAAGTAGACTCTTGGGCAAGGCAGGAGATTAGAGAAATCAGAGAAAGGCTGGATTTAATACCTCCTCCTTTAGAGGATGCACCTTATGAAAATCCAAAAACAGCAGCCCATCTCCAAGGACTAACAACAATGAAGATCTTGCCCATCAGATTCCAAAACTATTAGGTGAAGATCAAGTTGGAAATAAATTTTGAAGTTTTTCATTTAAATGCACTATTAGATACAGGCTCAGATATGAATTTAGTGCATAAAGACTTGATCCCTCATAAGTATTGGTTGCCTAGTAGCTATTCTGCTATAGGCTTGGGAAATATATCTACATATATGAATTTTGAAATTCCCAAAGGAATTATGTTATTTGATGAATATGCACTAGGAATGAAATTCTTATTAACAGAATTACCAGTAGATTGTATCTTAGGAACTTCGTTCCTATCTGTAGTTGCGCCACATGGCTCTTGTCAAAAATCCAAGGGTGAACCAGGATATTTCATTACTTTACCAAGTATAAATGGCCACCCACCAAAAAAGAAAATATTGTCTTTTATTTCTGAATCACATGCTCAAATTGCTTACTGTTCAAAGAGTATGGTGATTATAAATACTTGGGATGATTACAGAAATGCTCCGGCTACTGAATATCTAGATGACAACACCAGTTGGGAAACATATAAAGAAAATTGGGTGCCCCAATGGCAGTTAAGATGGTCAGAAGGAGTAGAGTTTGGTCTACCAGGATTTTCAAGGAACACTAGCATCCATGTTATTCCTCCACAACATGTGATAGGACCAATGCACCAAGCATCTACTATTGCATCCCGACAAAAACTAGCAGAAATGGGAGATTTAACTAGAATCAGATCTACAAACAGAAACTGGTTCTGTCAACAAACCCAAACATGGAATCAAACTCCAGCCTGGAACTTCTTCCAAATTAACAGAATGAGAAGTTTACAGTCTTGGCCAAATCAAGATCCAAACGAAATATTATTTGAGATAAATTATTTTCAATATAAAGCAATGTGGGATAATGTTTGTTTATGGATTGACAGGTATAGATATTATTATTGCATGATCAAATTTGTTGTTCAGTTCATTTCATTTCCTGAACCAGATTGGCTTTTAGACTGGTGGAAAAAGATTGGATTAAATCCGAGTTCCATACATCCAGATGTCATCGACACTGCAAGAATGTTCTTGTTTCCACATCAAAGATTCCTAGAAAATGTTCATAATCTCAAACATTTTTCTGAAAATGATTATAAATCCTTTTTTGTAATAGAAAGGCATCCATGGGTCATCAGGACTCATTATGTCTTACAACAGGATGAAGACAGCGATGAAGATCCAGAAATGTATCGAGAGATCTATACTCAGCATTGGGATCCTGATCGATTCAGACATTTTCACGACCAACCAATGGAATAATGATATAATTCTTATTGCTCGACAGATGGTGGCAGTCGGTTTTCATGGGTTGACGATACCAACCTCCACAGTGTAATAAATGTCTATTCATGTCTAAATGGCCGACAGTGGTGCCATTCGTGTTTAGTGGGTTAACATAACCAATATCCACATTGTAATAATTAAATATTTGATGTAATAATGAGCATCTTGGAAACTTGGAGCACTTCTCCAACTTTTGGCGTGGTTTGACCCGCATTTCTAAAATTCTTATATTCGTGTCCTCTTTTCTGTGTTTTCTGGTCGGGGAATATTGCACGATTACCCCGTCAGAATTACTATTACATCTACTTTTATGAGTGGAAAATAAAGGCTTAGATTTGGTCGGAAGAATCTTGCACGATTTCTACCGCCAAATCCATAAAGCAGATCTAGTGGTAGACATGTCGGGTCCAGAGTCATGTCGAGTCCCATCTTCAAAATGATTCTCTTCTCCACAATTTGTATATAAGGAGATGAGAAGTTCATTCTCGGAGGCAATTCATAGGCAGTGAGTCAGTCAGTCTTCGAAGCTCCCTTTTGTTCGAGCTTTGAGTCATTCTGTATATGCAATTCTGCATAAGTTTGTAAGTATGTAAGTGTGTTGTGTGAGCGAGTGTGAGCATCCTGCTCAAATATTTGTATACCTTGGCATCAGAGCATTCGGGCTCTCTATTTTAATATAAAGACTTCCACAAGCGTATTATGTTCTCTGAATATTGTCTCTGAATTGTGCGTATGTTATGATTCTCGTTTCTACTTGCCTGTAATTGAATTCTATGTTCCTTGAATGATTCTGTGCCGAAGCTCTCTCGAGAAGATAGATAAAGTTCTCTCACCCTGGAGATAAGGTTCTCAGAAGGTAGCTGTGCCGAGGTTCTCTTAGGTCCTGAATAGCACCGGTAGTAAGTCCCGCTAGGCAAGGAGGCCGCTAAGGGAAGTTGTAGGTGTTGGGATGTCTGAAGGTTCACTAGGAGTTACTGGAAGGTTCACATAAGGCCAGAGGTGGGGTTCGCATAAGGATCTGCTTAGGGTTCGCTAGGAGAGCTGGATTGGTCCTGTAGAAAGTCTCAAGAAACAGAAGGTCAAGTAGCAAAAGGAAGCAAACGCACAAGACAAGCAATCTTCAAGCTTCATTCTCCGACGGAGGAAGCCCCTGATTTTTCAAGCAATCTTCAAGATTCATTCTTCGATGGAGGAAGCCCCTGATTTTCAAATGGTATCAGAGCCATGAAGCCATTTTAAAGCCGGGTATGATAACAAACCATTCACTCTGTTAATTTTATTTTAGTGTTGTTGTATGATTAAGTGTGTTAATAAAGAATCCAGAGCTGTATCAAGAGTCTTGGGCCTTTGAAAGACAAGGTTTCCACTCTTGCGACTCACTTTGAAGCCGTATCAGAAGTCCCGGGCCTTTGAAAGACAAGGTTTCCACTTCTGCGACTTCCTGACAGAGTTACTAGTTTCTGCTTGAGCAGTCAGCCAGGAGCCTATCTGAAATCTTCTTTCTCCAGAACAGAAGACTAAGATTAAATGCCCTAATTTTCTGTGCAGCTATAGTAATTTCTACTATTATGGATTCTTCAGTATGTTATAGATCTGTAAATAATACTGTAGAAAGCTCTACATCTACTTCTGAGTCTCAGTTATGTTTGATGATTCATTATATGCCTACTATAGAGACTCTAGATCCAAGGCTACAAGATATTTATAAAGGCATGAGACCCCCTGGAACACCAAAGTATGGATTGGGATACATTGAGCAGTGTGATCAGGTCATTCCTGATTGCAGATTTTCAAACCATTTACCTAAAAATATGCAAAGACCTTCTATAGATGAAATCCACAAATTTCATTCTGTAATAAAAGGGTGTCAGAAGGGATCCATCGAAGAAACTTGGATCAAAAAGATGTTAAACTAGGATTGGTTACAAATCCCGAAAAAAATGACTTCAATAGTTCTACATCTGATGAAGAAAAGGAAAAACTGTCAAAACATTGGCAGACTTATATCTCAGAAAACAATACTTGGATTTCTTTCTATGAATGGAGGAAATTAGATCAGAAATTTGAAGTCCAGATGATGGGAGAAAGTTCTGAAACTCCTCCCAAACACAAATGGAAAAGTATTGAAGGTCAAACTGTAGAATCCAACTCTACTTTTCCTCCTTTCAAGGGCATTGTCCTTGAAGATAATAATAGACATGTAAAAGCAGTTCCTCTACTGCTATCCAAAGAAGCTATTCAGCTTTCTGGAATTGATAAAAGAGTCCAGTCTGTATCAGAACAAATAAACTGGACTAACACTGCTTTGAGAGGCATGGCCACTCATACATTTGTGACAAATGATTATGCCAGAAAAGGACAAATCATAGACCTGCAAGTGTCCATAAACACTATAGTCCATTCTGTCAATGAAATACAAGACAAATTCATAGATGTCAAAGATAAATTGGACTCCACCCTATGTGAAATATCCTCCAAATCTAGAGAGTCCTTAAGAAACCATGAAGAGTTAATGGAAGGACTCAAAGAAGCTTTCTCTAAAATGGGAAAGTCATTATCAGAAATTAAGTCAAAAGATAGTGTCCCCAACAAACCTATCCCTGACCCCTTCATCCTTCCAAACCCCTCTATTTCAATTTTGTCTCCTGTATATAAGCCCAATGAGATAAAAATCCAAAAGAAATTTCCTCGTCATTTTCCTCCAGAAGAAGATGTCCCGGAATCATCCTCAAAAGAGCATCTCTCACTAGTATCCATCCAACAACCTGCTTATGAAAATCTCCCTCACCATACAAGCAGACCTCCAACACCTGATTTACTGGGAGAAGGGAAATTACCTGAAAGCCAAACATTTGCTGAAGATTGGTTCCAAGAATGGAACATTGACAGTTTGTCTATTGCACAAACTAGACAAATGATTGACCAAATGTATGTTTCATACAAGGTTATGTGCATGAAAGGAAAATCAGAAGTTGAAGCATGCAAGTCAATTATTCAATGTTTTACTAGAACATTTAGCAAATGGTGGGAAGTAATCTCTTCTCCAATTATGGTTGCAAAAATGGAGGCAGAAGTCCTTAGAGATGAACTGGGAGACATAGTCTATCACACCGATGGTACTCCTCATAATAATATGATAGGAGCTCTAACCATTGCAATTCTAGAGCATTAGTGTGGTACTGAATCTGAATTGGTAGATAAGCATGAGTTAATCCTAATGAATATGAAATGCAGAAAGATGTCTGAATATGAAGAATTCCATAAGGATTGGACTCAAAGAATTTTTGAGGTTCAGGACAATCAAAATCTTCTCTGGAAACAACTTTACTTAGCATCCATACCTAGTAAATTTGTTGAGTATTTAAAGATGCAAGAAGTTTTCAAACTTCCTTATGAGATGTACACATGGGGAGATATTTATTCTCTCATTACCAAATCTTTAATTGGGTTGTGTGTAAATATGAAAGTCCAAAACTCTGTATATAAGCTATCACATTTTCCAGATCAAAAGTCTATCTGTGAAAAATATGGCCTGTATATTACAAATCCTGTTAGAAAGAAGAGGAAAAAGAAAAGGGAATCCAAAGAAAAGAAAAAAGAAAGATACAAATATAAGTACAGACCCAGAACACATTACTATGAGCCTGAGGATATTAAACTAAAATCTCATTCACATCAGGCTAAACAACAAGTACAGTGCTAGATCTATGGAAAGGTTGGGCACATTGCACACAATTTCCCAGAAAACAAAGCATCCAGAATGTCACAAGGAAAATATTCTGAGCAGAAAGCCAAAGAAGCCCAAGCAAAGAAACAATTGGCTTTAAGACTACACTGTAATAGATGTGGGGCAAATGATCATGAAACAAACTAGTGCCCACACCATCCTTTTCCAAAAAGAGAAGAAGTACATCTTCTACAACAAGGATGTTGCTCAGAATCCACTAGCACTTCTGAATTTGACTACAACTCAAAAGAAGAGATTTCGATGAATCAAGACTACAATTGCAAAAATCCAAATTTTTGCTCTTGCCAAGAAAGTTCAGGAAGCTCTGAAACTGAATCAGAACCCGAGTTTCGACAAAAAATAAAAATTTGCATGTTTCATAACACAGGAGATCAAGAAGCACATATGTTGGCTCAAATCAAAGACTTACCAGAAAGCGATATGAAAAATTCGCTTTTTGAAACTTTTTTGAAGACAGTTAAGACAAAACAAAGGTCAAAACAGGCTGAATCCTCCAGAAGAGAACCTTTGTTCATAGAAGCCTCTTTTGATAAAAATACAAATTTTTTTATCAAATACAATAAAGAAGCAAAACTGCAAAATACTTCGGTAATAGACTTAGCCAAAGAACTGCTTCTTTTGAGCAAAGAGGTTGGTGAATTAAAAGAAAAAATCAGACAAATAGAAGAAGAGTCTGAATATAGTTTTAAAGTAGACTCTTGGGCAAGGCGGGAGATTAGAGAAATCAGAGAAAGGCTGGATTTAATACCTCCTCCTTTAGAGGATGCACCTTATGAAAATCCAAAAACAACAGCCCATCTCCAAGGCCTAACAACAATGAAGATCTTGCCCATTAGATTCCAAAAATATCAGGTGAAGATCAAGTTGGAAATAAATTCTGAAGTTTTTCATTTAAATGCACTTATTAGATACAGGCTTAGATATGAATTTAGTGCATAAAGACTTGATCCCTCATAAGTACTGGTTGCCTAGTAGCTATTCTGCTATAGGCTTGGGAAATATATCTACAGATATGAATTTTGAAATTCCCCAAGGAATTCTGTTATTTGATGAATATGCACTAGGAATGAAATTCTTATTAATAGAATTACCAGTAGATTGTATCTTAGGAACTTCGTTCCTATCCGCAGTTGACCCACATGGCTCTTGTCAAAACTCCAAGGGTGAACCAGGATATTTCATTACTTTACCAAGTATAAATGGCCACCCACCAAAAAAGAAAGTATTGTCTTTTATTTCTGAATCACATGCTCAAATTAATTACTGTTCAAAGAGTATGGTGATTATAAATACTTGGGATGATTATAGAAATGCTCCGGCTACTGAATATCTAGATGACAACACTAGTTGGGAAACATATAAAGAAAATTGGGTGCCCCAATGGCAGTTAAGATGGTCAAAAGGAGTAGAGTTTGGTCCACCAGGATTTTCAAGGAACACTGGCATCCATGGTATTCCTCCACAGCATGTGATAGGACAAATGCAGCAAGCATCTACTATTTCATCCCGAGAAAAATTAGCAGAAATGGGAGATTTAACTAGAATCAGATCTGCAAACAGAAACTGGTTCTGTCAACAAACCCAAACATGGAATCAAACTCCAGCCTGGAACTTCTTCCAAATTAATAGAATGAGAAGTTTACAGTCTTGGCCAAATCAAGATCCAAACGAAAGATTATTTGAGATAAATTATTTTCAATATAAAGAAATGTGGGATAATGTTTGTTTATGGACTGACATGTATAGATATTATTATTGCATGATCAAATTTGTTGTTCAGTTCATTTCATTTCCTGAACCAGATTGGCTTTTAGACTGGTGGAAAAAGTTTGGATATAATTCCGAGTTCCATACATCTAGATGTCATCGACACTGCAAGAATGTTCTTGTTTCCACATCAAAGATTCCCAGAAAATGTTCATAATCTCGAACAGTTTTCTGAAAATGATTATAAATCCTTTTTTGTAACAGAAAGACATCCATGGGTCATCAGGACTCGTTATGTCTTACAACAGGATGAAGACAGCGATGAAGATCCATAAATGTATCGAGAGATCTATACTCAGCATTGGGATCTTGATCGATTCAGACATTTTCACGACCAACCAATGGAATAATGATATAAGTCTTATTGCCCAACAGATGGTGGCAGTCGGTTTCCGTGGGTTGACGATACCAACCTCCACAGTGTAATAAATGTCTATTCATGTCTAAATGGCCGACAATGGTGCCATTCGAGTTTAGTGGGTTACCGTAACCAATATCCACATTGTAATAATTAAATACTTGATGTAATAATGAGCATCTTGGAAACTTGGAGCACTTATCCAACTTTTGGCGTGGTTTGACCCGCATTTCCAAGATTCTTATATTCGTGTCCTCTTTTGTGTGTTTTCTGGTCGGGGAATCTTGCACGACTACCCCGTAAGAATTACTATTGCATCTACTTTTATGAGTGGAAAATAAAGACTTAGATTTTGTCGGAAGAATCTTGCATGATTGCTACCGCCAAATCCATAAAGCAGATCTAGTAGTAGACATGTCAGGTCCAGAGTCATGTCGAGTCCCATCTTCAAAATGATTCTCTTCTCCACAAATTTGTATATAAGGAGATGAGGAGTTCATTCTCGGAGGCAATTCATAGTCAGTGAGTGAGTCAGTCTTCTAAGCTCCCTTCTGTCCGAGCTTTGAGTCATTCTGTATATGTAATTCTGCATAAGTTTGTAAGTCTATAAGTGTGTTGTATGAGCAAGTGTGAGCATCTTGCTCAAATATTTGTATACCCTGGCATCAGAGCATTCCACAACCTTGCTATATTTAAACCCTAGGGTACGTGATACTAGGGTTTCTTTTTCATTTTTTTTTGTTTGTGTTTATTTCGGTTTACCAGGATGATCGATAGGGTTTTTTTT
>JASDQU010372141.1:31477-45977 GCA_032191745.1 Picea mariana | reverse complement strand
GTGGTTCACCCAAATGTTGGGCTACGTCCACCAAGCATAGGTATCGGTCATCTTATTATTTAGCCAATGGAGATTACAGACGGATCTCAATCCTCACACTTCTCAGTCACATGCTCAGCCTCTACGGGCATACAATTAAATAGAAAAATCCATATTCTAATTTAGAAACATCCATATTCTAATTAGGATCTAAATTTCTATTCACGGGTGAGTTTGTTGTCACCGTTTTCAACATTTCACAACCTCACTGACGACGCCTGCAGTAGCAGTGGCACCGGTGACTTTGCAGCTTCAGGAGGCTCAAAGCAGTTTCGCCACAATTCACAACAAAGAACTTCAAGATTCTCCATTTTTACACTGATATGGTGATCCAGAAGACTTGAAATACAAGCAGTTTTTGATTAATATACTCCAGCAGCTTACATATTTTCTCCATCCTTGGATCTCTTGAAGGCGGCGAAGGCTAGTTTGCAGGATTCGAAGCAAGCAGAGAATTTGTGTAAATAATGATGGCCGTGGGCTCTTCGTTTTTCTTTGGATTTCAAGGCATTAATATTTACTTGTCGTCTCATGAAACACCACAACCTGGCTATATGTAAACCCTAGGGTACGTGAGACTAGGGTTTCTTTTTCATTTTTTTTGTTTGTGTTTATTTCGGTTTACTAGGATGATCGGTAGGGTTTCTTTTTCTTCTTTTTTTGTGTGTTTATTTCGGTTCACTAGGATGATCGAGGTTATGTGGATTGTTCAATGACTAGGGTTTAGGATTTGGGAATGGATGGTGAGGTGGGCTTTTCATTTTCTTCTAGTCACAAAAAGAACCCCTATGGTCACATGTAGCGGCACTGCTCGTGATCAACCCTAGGGCTTTGGGGAGTCATAAGTGAAGGAAAGGCCTTGGTTTTGGTATTTCATAAAGAGGAATCAAGGCATCGATGTAATTGAACCATTATTGGTCACTTTGTAGAATTCAAATAAATTGTTGCAATATTCACATGTTTTTGGTATTTTATAAAGAGGAATCAAGGCAATGATGTAATTGAACCATTGGTCACTTTGTAGAATTCAAATAAATTGTTGCAATATTCACCTGTGTATATTCAAATATGTTGATCATTTGAAACATTTGTAAAGGATAATGAATGAAAATATAGATTCTGGTTATTGGGATAGTGGCACAAGAAAATGAAAAAATCATGCTTACTAGAGTTGCACAACTAAGCTCTTTAGTGGGTAAGATTTAATTATGATCCATATATACAATTAGTTTTATATTATACATTTCATTTGTGTACCGATTCGAATAAGATTGTGAGCTCCGAATTCACTTGAGAAATGAGTTGATGAAGTGCCACAAGCTTACACAAGATTATTTGGAGTTGGATGTTCCTTCATACTTTAGATGCCCCATAACGACAGAGCTAATGAGAGACCTAATGATTATTTCCATAGGTGCGATGTATAATTGAGAAAACATATAACATTTGATATTTTCATTTTAGAAAAGGACACTTTACCATGCCCGAGACCTTCTTCACACACCACTCCTTTAGCCTAAGCTAACATTCTAACACGCATAGAGACGTTCTACATTTGTGTTGTTTATGTTGATGATAAAAGTGTATGATTTTGAGGTCCAAGATGTCCTTAGTGTTCAAGCTCAAGATATCTACTAGGTTTTGGGGGGGCATTCTTACCCTAATTATAGATTTATGTCATTGGAGGGCCCAACCACAAAGTCAACAATTGATTTCGTGGTTGAGCTCTCCAATGACCCAAATCTACAATTGGGTTACGATTAGGGATTTTGGGGACTATTGGTGTGAGGAAGTGAGTTGCTTTCTACAAGGAGTGTTCCTTTCAGGTGTCCACTATGTCTATTTATAAGCCTTGTTGGCATATATCCACCAACCTTTTTATCCTACTTCTCTTAGTTCCCTAAGATATGGTAATAACCAGAATGACATCTTATTTTACGTCTTATGATTCCTTTGCTTGATTATTAGTTTTTGTTCTTGTTTTCTCTTTTAGAAAAAAATATATGCATGTTGCATAATACTAAAAGTAGGAAAAATTCATATTGAAATGGAAAGGAATAACAATGACTAATGCACTTACATGCACAAATGATTTTATTAACATTTTCTTGATTTTTGTAGGGTTTTGTTGTGGAGCTTTGTTTTATTTAGGCCCACTATTGCTTTTCTATGCATATGGTGCAATCTTTGCCTCTATTTCTTGGTTGGAATTCCCCACTTTTGATCTACAAGACTATTTAGAAAGAGAGTTGCACCCTAATCACACACCTCTCTCCTAATTTTTATTAAAATTAATTATATTCCCAAATCGTCAATTGGGTATATGATCAACATTACGGTTTCGAATGAGAAAAAAACCTATATTTTTCCTTTAGCAAATATTAACACTAGAAATCTAGGAAATAAAAGTCTAACAATCCATAGTCTACCTTTTATCATTTGCAAAAACACATTATAAATACATTAATTTAAGTAGTACACAACAATGCAATCTAGTGCAGGTACAAACAACATAATAATAATAGAACATTTAGAGGATAAATGCTTTCAGAATATTGGGATGCCTCGAGGAATCTGTGAAATACATCATTTTCTTGCAAAAGGTTTCCATTTGGATCTCAATTTTGGAGTTTATTGCCTCAGAAAGTTGATATTTTCCATGGGCTCTTAAAAATCATAATGGATGAAGTTTGTCATGACATGACCATGGTAGCTTTCATAACAGTATGTTAAAACACCATAAAATATATTAAAAGCACACATGGTAGTTGTTGTATTTTCTTTGATTCAATTACTTTCAAAGGGTGAGAAGCCCAATTGTTTCTTTGTCAACAAAGTTTTCATTCCATAACTAAAGCATTGAAATGCCCTGATTGTAACTGAATTGTAGATTTGGTTCATCGGGGGGCCCAACAACAAAGTCAATTGTTGATTTTACGATTAGGCTCTCCAATGACCCAAATCTATGATTAGATTAAGGATTACCTTTGAAATTAACAACTAAGTTAATGTTACCATCACTCCAAATCTAATCTTCATCCCAATCTTGCACGGTTCCATAATATTGACCAACTCATCCAATGTTCAACTTTCTTTATGACTACAATACATATGGTCACTTATTTGTATTTGTCATGTATATGACCTACATATGTTAGTGTTGGGGTTAATTTGTTGAAATATGTGCTCAATGATTGATGAAGGACAATTATGGAAAAGCAAATAAAAGTAGAAGTTAGTTAAAAACATGTCAAGGAGGGGATTACTAGGGGAGGTTGCATCACTATGAAACAACGTAGTAAATTATACCCTATGTTGCCAATAGGTGGTGTCATTTTGTGGCTGTGACATATTTTTTTAGCTTGGATTGTTTAAATCTTATTTTTTAGTCACTTCTTTTGCAGTATGATTATGCAACATATACCATCTCTTTATGCTTTTCATGCCTCTTCCATATACGTTGTTTTTCCTTGCTTTTCTCACTTGTATATATTTAATTTGCATTTGTATGTTCTTTAATGTACTTGTTGGGGACAAATCTAATAACATTGAGACAAAAATTTCATTTATGTTTATAATCTCATCATGCCCTAAGTTTTTCCTACAGTTAAAATTCTTGAAAAGTCTATATCAAAGTTCTAAATTGATTGGAATTCTTCTTGTTTCATGAAATTCCAACAACGAGGGGAGAGTTTACTATATAAATAGACTTCTCCTATGTTCTTATGATGATATATGATGAGGAGAGAAAGCCAATTAATTCTTATTTCACACAATACATTACATTGACTCTTTATTTATGTATCAACATAAAGGTTGTATAAATTGATAGCTAGCTAGCCAAAAATAATAAAATAACAAAACATGTTAGTATTAAGCTCAAATCATTAAACAAAATAACACAATATTTTTTATATTCTCAAATTTAATTATTATATTCAAATTTACATAATATATATTATGTTTTAATACATAACATGTTTATGATGTTACTTTGCACTATTTAAAGCAATCTCGAGTATTACACATATTTACATATATATGATTTATAAATCACCTTAGTCCTATTTAAACAACGTATTTTAAACGCTCTACGGAATGACTCTTTTCTGGCGACATTTTTTGGGGACATTTGCTTGAAATCCGGTGAGAAATTGTTAGATTTACAGATTTGAGTGATTATTTCTACATAATCTGAGTGCCCCAAGGATTTTTCAGCAAACTAAATCTATTTCTACATTCAAATATTTTAAACAACAAAAAATAATGATTTCGTGCAGATTTATTTCGCCAAATTCAAACGAAAAAAAACCATTTCATAAAACAGTTAAACAACACCTATTTAAACTATGTAAAAGATATTTTGTGTTTCCATGAAATAACTTCAATGTCCCTTGTCATCATCGTACGCTTCTCAAAATCATCTTTATCAATACATTGTATCATTCTATATATATATAACTTAGGTTAAGTTAATCAATCAATGTATATCTATCTAATAGGAAACCACGTGATGACATTTTCGTTTCTATCTCCCAAAAGAAGCATGGGATTTTATTAAGAAAATGTTAATTGTAAGGCGATAATTTAGTTAATATATTTTTAAATTCATATTAACCTTTAATATCTTAAAAAAACAACTCCTTTATTTATCAAAAATGTTAAACATAAGGTAATACTTTAATAATTTAATTGATAGATTTTTAAATTTATTTACTTTATGTCAACCTTTCTCCTCTTTCAAAAAGTTTGTTCTTTATGGAGAAATGTCAAAAGTAAAGTGATAATTTTGTCAATACAATTTTAAATTTACCATATGGAGAAATGTCAAAAGTAAAGTGATAATTTTGTCAATATAATTTTAAATTTACCAAGTTTGGGTTCAATAGAGCATGATAAACTAAAAGGTATATCTTTGTTTTTAAATTTTGTAATAAAATCAATTTATATATATTATAAGAAAAACATTAATTAGTGGAGGTTTTAATAAAATTAATTTTCTTTGCTTTATTTTTATTGACATTAGATAGGCGAAAGTTTAAATATATGTTTTTTTGTCAATGCACCCAAACCATTACAAAGCATTAGTGAATTTTAATATCACTCATACCAATGCTCCATGACCACAAGCACACTGGGGCAACAACATGTCAAAATGACATTAATGTTCCACTTTGGTCAAGGTGCACCAATGCTCCACATTGGTCTAGATGTACCGATATAGACTGATGCACACTGGGGTGCCAACAACCCAAAAATACATATGTGCCCCACTTTGTTCTAGGAACACTAGTGGTCTATATTGGTCTAGGGGCACTTGTGCACCATGACCCAAATGCACCGGAGTGTCAATAATTCAAAAATACATCAATGCTTTACTTCTATTTGGGAACATGGGTGCTCCTTTTAACTATGAAACATCGGTGCTTCTCTTTGGTATGAAAGCATGGATGCTTTTATTTTGTACACTGGAAGCACTGGTGTTCATAATACAATGAAACATGTGACAATAATTCCTATTTCTTTTAACTTATTAAAAGTGGTGGAAAAATCTTAAGACGACTCATAAGAAGAGAAAAAAGTATGGGTTTGTTTCATTTCTTATTTCACATGAGAGAAGAGAAAAAGGACAAGGTTTTACTTGAAAATGAAATACAAATAACCATAAATGCAAAGACAATGAATATTGCATTCAAGTAACTCTTCCTTCAATCTCCGTTATTTTATTTCTTCCCATTATTGATCATATTTTCGTTATTTTCCATTTCTGGCTATTATTCCTAATTTCTTAGTTGGTTTTGGTATTTTTTTTGTTGATTTGAGGGTTTTGCCTCTATTTTATAGGTTAATGATGGGTTTGTTTTAGGGTTTTGGGTTAATGATATGGCTAGCAAATGATGAACAAATTTGAGGAAGAGAGGAGTTTCTTTTTGTGCGACATGGGTGCATAACCATAGTGGTTTTCATCTCCAATTATTTGTAGGTTCACCGGGTTTCTCTATGTAGTATAGTGTTCTTCCCTAATGATCTTGGAAAATTAGTGCTCCTCTTAGGTATGGAAGCACCAATGCTTTTTTTTTTTTTTTATATATGGAAGCATCATTTCTCCTCTTTGGTACAACGGAAGCACAATGCCCCTAATACACATAAGCACGAAACAATAATTCATATTTTTAAAATCTTATTAAAAAATGTGAGAAAAACTACAATGAAGTCATAAAAAGAGGAAAAATGAGGGTTTATTTAATTTCGACATTTCACATGATAGAAGAGGAAGATGAGATGTTTCTACAAGAGGATGAAATACAAATAGCCATGAATACAAGAAAAGACAAAATATATTGCAATAGGGTAATCATTTTTCTCCTTCATTATTTCTTTTGGCCCCATAATTGATTTTATTTATATTATTATATATTTCTTACAATTCTTTCTAATTTTTATATTTCTCTGAATTTTTTATATTTCTTTGAATTTTTTTTTATATACAACCCCTTCTTGGGTCATCACACTCAAAAATCCCAAAAGGTAAGGAGATGAGAGGATGAAGTGTGGAAAGTGACAAGTATGATTGGGAATGGCACGATGACTTGTCAAGAGGACCTCCAGTAGAAAAACTATCCCAAGGGTGACCCACTTACTAGGGCGCAATGTCAACCACCAAAGTGAAACAAGGCAAAGAGCATAATGTCCAAGAAGATATTACATAATCAAAACAAGTAATAGGTGTAACAAAATAAAATACCTCAAATATTGAAATGACACTCACCATAATACCTGGATTGTACCTCATGTAGCAATAACCAATGTCTTCCAGAAGCCAACTGATGTGGTGGATACCGTCGTGATGAACCTGGAGTTGTGGTGGTGAGGCAGGTCTTTGTTTGTGCAAGTGGACATTGTTGGTCAAGCTGTCTCTCGTTACTCCATGTCTGCAACTTGAGGGCCTCGAGATATCATCTCCTTAGTTATCCCTAGGAGTTGGGGATAACATATGTCTCCTACTTGGGGACATGTACTCATCGTAGAGTGCATGAGAACCACACCATCTCTTGGTGGACCTGTTCAAACACACATTGAAACAACAAACTATAAAATACAAGGTGGTTCTATCACCCTTCATCCATATATATCAAAAGTCAAAAATGAAAAATCAACAACCAATCTAGAAAATAATTTTTTTTATTTTTTTAAATATATGATAAAAAGAAACTTGTAAATCAATATTGTAAGTAGGAAAAAATGAAAATAAAATGAAACTAGACTATATGAGCAATCAATATGCAAATGCAAGGAAATCAAGATGACTTATCTACTTACTTGGGGCCCTAGGGCCCTAAAGATCAAGTAATGGGTGATGTCAGGTGAAGTCATACAAGTAGTACGACTATCTGTTCATCATTTCATCAAGGTATATAACCCTATGCTTGATCATGCAATAAAACAAAGAGAAGTCCATCATGTAATAATCATGATCATAAATAGACATGTAATCAATCATGAAATGAAACTCATGGACATGGGTGGTAGGGAGGAAATCCTGCTGGAGAAAATGGCCACAAGCCTAATCAATCCATATCTGAAGAGGGATACCCTGTAAGGATGATGGCTTGTCTTCATCCTAATTTAGCACACCACTACTTCCCAAATATTAATAAGAGATGAGAGATCCCAAGAAATCCCAATGATTCCTTAGAGAAGAAGAAAAGAGGTAAGGGACTGTCTCATTTATGGAGAAATAAATACATTTCCTCTTCATTCACGAATCATTGTAAAAATATTCAAGATGAAAATGCTTTCTCTTTGTAGATTGAGCTTTGGACTACTCTAGGCTGGCTATGACATGGTATCCATCAAGATCTGAGCACAAAGGTGGTTGGAAATATTCATGAGTATGTTGTGACGACTCACCTTGGAAAAAATCTATGATCATATCATTACCAAGATGCTAAGCATCTGAATCATATGTGCCTGAAGACCAGTCCTTTGAAGACGGAAATTCAACCCGTTTTGTTTGAGAACTACCTTCAACGTCGTAGATGGGATCTTTATCAAAAGTGAAACAAAACACATCCCATCTATGCCTCATGACATGTATGAAATCATCAATTTGTGCTGACCAATCACGTCAGATGGTTCCTCCATGAGATTATTTTCATCAAGCAAGAAAATGGACATTCATGTCACATCAAGGTCTTTATCATCGAGATTTGCTAGCGGGAAAATCCCCCTATAACTATACTAGGGTTTAAAGTATAGATAGAGAAAATGACTCCCTAAAAGTCAATCTAGTTTCTACACTACTCCAAACATACCAAAATAGATTAACAGAAAGTAGTGGAAGAGAAGATCAATAACCATACCTTTTATCCAACGTTTGGTGATGATCTCCTCGAGCTTTGTAGCTCCCAAGGCTGCAAGTCTCCTCCCAAAGCTGACTTGCATCAAAAACTATGCAAACAAGGCTACACACATGCTATTTCTATTCATAAATTAGGGCTAGATATCAATTGTTATGTGTAAATCAAAGAAAAGACATAAAACATCATCATTTGGGACAGAGAAAAGAGATTATTTCATTCATTAATCAAATATTGAAGCTTACAATCCTTGCGTAATGTCCCCACTTTGGGACATCATTGCATTTCAGGGTGTTAAAATGACCAGAGCAACTAGATGGATGTTATAGCGAGTACAATGACTATTGAGGTATATTTTAGGACCCGGATTGCATCTCTTATCATATTTCATCATTATGATCCATTCCGAATAGATTGGCTTTGGTTTCGTTGTATTCTGACGATTTTCATGATTTTGAGTATTTTGAGCTATAGGTTAATTAAATTCCTTGAAGAGGTCATTTTGGGCACAATACTTGGAGGAACCTCTCAGTGTAATAGCTCATTGGAATCGGTAGGAACAACACTACAGGATAGGATGATGAAAAGTGACTTTTAGTGGCCTGGGAAGCCACAAGGAGAGATAAGGTGTTTTTGGAGAGATAAGGTGTTTTTCAGAGGAAAAAGAGTTAATTAATTAATTAATTAATAATTAATAAAATGAAAGTCACTTTGGAAGGAAAAGGTGAGAAGGAAGTATAAAGGAGAGGCAACGGCCTCTATTCTCTCATTCATGTATGATTTTCATTTTGATATCTGGCTTCTAGCTAGTGATCCCATGCCTTGGGGGTTTTAAGGGTTTTGACTAAACAAACCCTAGAGGATGATTCGATGGTGAAATATTCAACCTAGCTTGTCCCAATATTGGTCTTGGAGATGCAATACTCCTCCACACCATTCTATTTCAGAACTACTTAGTTGCAGGAGATTTCTACACTAGTTACAGGTACAAGAAGAGAGAGGGCGCACCATTGGGGGTTTCCAGCAAGGGGGGCACACCATTGATTGAAGGAAGGTTCTATATAGCCAAGAAGAGGGGATTTTGGAGATTTTAGTACCTGGGTTCTTCTTGCAGGGTCTTCACCGTCTTTTCTAGTGCCTTTTGGGAGAGTTATATGGTCTAGATGATTTCCTAGAGCATTGGGAAAAAATAGAGAGAAGGAGGGCAATTTTGAGATTCCACCTAGTATACCTAGGAGACTCCACCTAGTGACTTGTCGTGTCCCGATCTATATTTGGAGGGGTTATACCTCATATCTGTCTGGGAGACTCCACCTAGTGACTTGTCGTGTCCCGGTCTATATTTCTAGCAAGTTTCAGGGCATTTGGGGGCCTTCTTCATACGGGCCAAAATTGTAGGGTTTGACAGTTTTCAGGAGGGCGCAGTTTTATTGGAGTATTCAACATTTGGAGGAGTTATCCATAGCATTTCAGCCTGAGACTTCAGGAGGGGGATCCGATCACCCTGATATATCATTCTGTCAAATTTGGACTCATTTGGAGGCCTCCTTCAGTTGGGCCAAATTATTGAGGTTTTCAATTTTCTACTAGAGCGTGACCTTTCCAGTTGGGGGTTTGGTACTTCATATGACCCATATCTCTTCTTGTATTAAGTCTTCATTGTGTATTCATCCTTTGGAGTATTTCATATTCTTCCTGGGAGCATTTTGTAGTAGCTCTTATTATGTTTATTGGATCCATCTGTTGATCATTCCAGATCGGCCTCACTCTTGTACCAGGTTCTTTCTCATTATATTAATAAAGGTCAGATCTTTGTTATTTTCTCCATCTCTGGTGTATATTGTATTTCCATTGATTATATCTTCATATCTATGTGTGATAAATGAATATAAACCCTAAGGCCGAATTAAAGAAGTCAATATGCAAGAACACACCCAAACATAAGTAAATCAACAAAGTGTTTGACGAAATGCCACAACCGGAAACAATTTAAAAATCACGCAAAAATGCGATGTTCTTGGCCTCTTGGCTTGGGAAAATTACACCTTGTAGGTCGACGCTCTGCGAACCTGGTTCGGGGTCCTCTTAACAATGCTCCAAGTGCACCTTCAATAATCCTCTTCTCACAATCTATTGATCACCTCAAAGGAAGGGGATGGATTGTATGGAAGAAAAGGGGCTAGAGAGGGAATGTTGAGGCAATAACTCACAAAAGGTTGCAAATGCTTGGGCAAGGAAAGAAAGGGAAATTGGGCATAGTTTCACCATTCTAATTCTTGGTTGTGGAATGAGACCCCAAGACCTCCTTTTATATGAAAAAATTATGGTTATTCGGTTGGGGGACGGGCTATATCATATGAATTGGTTGGGAAACCTCCAATAGTCCTTAAATTCCACAGAGTTCCTTACAACTTTTTAATTTTTCAAACTTTTGGAGGTATATGTGGGTTTTTTAGTGTGCAACAAGCGTATGTACGTGGGTTTTCTAGCATGAAGCAAGCGTATGTACGTGGGAAATAATGCAGTAGGGCGCATACATGCTCTAAAAATTGGTTTTTTAAATAGAGTTCCTCAGCAGTGATTTGGAAGATTATGCAAGTAGGAGGGTCAATGCCATGTATGCATGAGTACGACATTTTAGGGCTATAACAGATGCCCCCTAATGTATGAGGTTAGAATAGAAACTGATGACTGAAATACATTACAATATCTTCACCAATGAGAATGCACAAAATCAAGTGTGCTCGGGACCAGAGTTCAGGAGGTGCCATTTGAAAAACAACAATTGTCTCTCTGAGGCGGGCATACCCATGCTCGGGATGAACTAAATCATGGCTTCCAATCAAATACTCTACAGATCCATGTCATATAACTATATAAAGTGTATCCACGAGAAATACACACCGGATCTACATTTAAAAACCAGTCGAAGATATACAAGTACAGTATGCATCTTTAAGAAGCTAATGATGCCTATGGCTGGAGATGAAGTCTTCATAGCTCGAGAAACAACTTCAATACATTCAAAACTTGGGTAGGAGTACAATGGGAGTGTAAGACTCACAACTCTGAGGTCTTTGACAATCCGTCGGGAAAAGACTAGAGGATCTCAATGATCAGGCAAAGAACTTCGTCAATTTTGAATCTCGATTTGACTGGACTCTTGGGATGGAAAAATCATGAAATCCAAGACACAAACCCTATAAAGGTCAACTCAGGTGGGGTAAAACTTCCCTTGGACAAAATCACTAAAGATAATCAGACTCTGGAAGCATGACATTGACATAATTTTATGATACAGGAGGCAACACAAACTCTCCATATGTTTGGAAGAGTGACCAAATGGAGGAGGACACAACTTTATGTAGCGAGGACAACTTCCTAAAGTCATACTAGATCCCAATGATTAACGAACAAACGAAAAGATGTGCTTTGTCCAAGGGAAACTATATTTGTTTCCGAAAAAAGAATGTATATTTCTTGTCCCCTCTTTTTGGAATATTTGATTTTTTTGTCTTTTTCAATTTTTAAAGAGCTTGAAAAAGAATAAAATTCATGTGAGAGTATTATAGTATTGGTTGGATGAGCAGATAATATTTAGTTAACCCCATAGATATCCAAGTATAAGGTGATCACGTAAATCCAAGGAGCATCTATACCGAGTCTAGTATTCCAGTATAATAGACTCGGTTTAATTGATCTCAATTTAGACATGGCCCTCTCTAAGTTGTCCAACATAGTGTTTACAAATATAATATTCCTATTTATCTATGTTAGTAATTCATTTCATTGTGGTTTACCATTAATGAAGGATTTCATATGCATTTGAAGAAAATGCATATGATTTACCTCCAGAGGTTCTATAAATATCAATTTAAAATTTTGATTATTGACTATATAATAATTATCAGTAACTTCTAAGCTCTGAATATTTTTTTTACTTACATGTGTATAAAAAAAATTAGGCATTTGATTTGGTGTTTAGAACAATGCATGTTCACCATGACATGTGTTTCCTCTCACACATTTTTCATACAATAACTCCCCTCCTTCGTCCCTTTGCACTTTAAAAGTGAATTGCAAGTTTAATAATAAAGGTTGTGGTTATATATGATCGCATTAACATAAGACTAATTGTTTGTCAATACGAATCTTAAACGTCAAAGATATTTCTATTATTTTGTTTTGAATTCTCCCTCGATTCCCTGAATTTTTAGATGGAAAATGAGCCCACGATGTCGCAGGTTCAAGTTCAGGTGCTTCCCACGGCGTAGTCTCAGTAGCATCCTATTGCCCCTCCTGTTTCTGCTGCTTCTTCTGCTTTGAGCAAAAACAATGTCTCCAACAACAACATTTTCACTGTCGTTGACAACAACGTCTCTATTCAAGGCACCATACCTATACGCGGGGCACCTAGAGGCTAATGTCTATGAAGCACAAACAATGACGTATATTAATGACGTGTCCTTCAAATCCACTAGGGATTTCACCATGCCATACATACAACACTTGAATATTAGGACATAAACCCTACACCTCAAACAAGAAAAGGGCCTTAACTCCATGTAAGATGATTTTTACGATAACAATATTGAGAAAGGAAGGAAACCACCAATGGATGGATGAGAAAGAACAAGGCACCCATGAAGGAACCACTTGTGCTCAATCCCTGGTTGGACTCTCGAATCCTTTAGGTAGAAGATTTCTTATGTCTTCTTTAGCCACAAGATAACTTGAGAGCATCTCAAACCTTTCCCACGAGATAAATGGAGAGCACTTTAGCAACATAACTATTTATGAGAGTTCCCGTGTTTCATGAAGTTGAGCAGAATGTTGTAGGAATGACCTAATGACCTAGGCCAATATTGTCAGATCTATCTTGAATGGGCTAGGCCAATATTGTCAGATGTGGGATGAATACGAAGCTTGTGAAGTGTTCATTTTCTATCCAAAAACAAAATCGCACAGTATTTAAACAACATAACCACCCCAATTCATTTCGGTGTTTCCTTTCCCTTACTTTAGGGGTATGCTAGTATAATAATATGAGTTGTTTGCTATTCTTTCAAAATAATTTCATGTGAAAAATATCTTTTATTTTCAAATTATTTTTGTTTCTACCTCAAATTGTAATATAATAATATTATTTATCTAATTATAAATATATAATATTATTATTCTCATTATTTAGGTGATATAAGATAATTTTAACTTTAAATTTTAATATAACAATATTATTTATCTAATTATAATTATATAATATTATTATTGTTATTGTTCAGGTTAAAATTATTTAGGTGATATCAGATAGTTTATAAGTCTACAAAAGCACATGTGTCCTAGTTAGATGATACTTTGGGGTGTTATGGATAAGAGTAATATGCCACATATTTTATTCATCAATTTACTTTAAAAATGTTTAGAAGAATTCAATTTACACTTGTGACATTGTGAATAGTTATTAACACAGAGTACTTCAACTTTTAAAGGTTGGAGTAGCCACTATCAATTTTTTTCTTTTCTTTTAAATTATGCATAAATAATACATTAATACAAGTTTCAAGTATTTTATAATTACTTTAGATTTTAGCTTTGTACTACACATACCTATTATATTAAAATATTTTTAAAAGGTATAAATAACTTTGTTGTTAATTTCACGTGTTTACCCTTAGTACTAACATTTTATTTAATTATATTTTTCTATAATTTTACATATATTTTCTTTAATTATATTTAATTTTACATATATTTTATTTAATTATATTTTTCTATAATTTTAGATATGTCTTTTAGATTATCTTTCCATTTTATTTTTTTAATCTAGTACTGCAATTTTATTTGATTGTATTTATGTAGAAGTTTATACAAATTTCATGGATTTCATTTATTTCTACAAGGATGTCTCTAATTGTTTTAATTTATCTTTTATTTGATTGTATTTATGTAGAAGTTTATACAAATTTCATGGATTTCATTTATTTCTACAAGGATGTCTCTAATTGTTTTAATTTATCATAGGGATGTTATGGGTTTTTTCGGTACAGTAGAAGTTAATGTGTGTCCATTGGATTTCCACCTCAATCTACATGGTACAAATA
>JASDQU010372140.1:263142-274866 GCA_032191745.1 Picea mariana | reverse complement strand
GGGGGGGGGGTTCGGAATCATAGATAACGAAGGCACACATCTAAACGGATGAGGCGCCAACGCATTTATCAACGACTAAGATTGAATTTCAGACCCCCCCGACCATTCTACTTTTAATGGGGGGGGGTCCGGAATGTTGGTTAAATATCGCGCACAGATCTACGGTTGAAAACAATGCATGAAAATCAATGGCTCATGGTGTTTTTCAGACCCCATGATTGATCTGTCTTTAACAGAGGGGGGGGGGTCCAGAATGGATTGTTTTCTAGTGGGCCCCTTATCTCTTCGTGGCAGGAATCCACTGGTTCCGAATCCCACCGTCTCCCACGGTCTGACATACCTCTAAGACCCCATGATGTCATTATCCATGTTTTTCCCCTAGAGGTCACGTCTCATCACTCTGTCAATCCATTTCCCTTGTTCACCCTTTACAAGTCCTCTCACCATGGTCACTCCCCAATTAGCTCCCACCATGTCGCCTGGTCGTATTCGTCATTCATTATTACCTGCCATCTCATGCTCCAAACGAACTGTTGGCAATTTATTACTGGCTAACTTATCTGTTAGCCTGTTGACCTGTCCCCCACACCCAACGGGTATCCATTTACTTAAAACCACCGTTTCCCTTCTTTTTTCCATTGCTTACTGTGTTGTCTCACCAGAAAATATTTTTCTCATCGCACTTGAGCATTTTTTCCCTGTTTTCTCTCCATTTCAGTCAATCATCCCAAACCACCATCATCCCCACTAATGATTGTTTGGTTTGCAGGTATTTTTACAACGATGGTGCCAAAATCAAAGAGGACAAAAGCTGAGGAAAACCCTTTCCTCCCGCCTCCTGTCGACCTCGACAGGATCCCCCTGGCAGACATAGACCATTTAATCGCAAACACCAAATGTGAATTTGACTTCACGGACTTGCAGTCATGGATCAAAGAGATTTTCCTTGACCATAGCGATGAAATTGGACTCTGGGAGTCCAAACTTCCCTTGTATGTTTTCCCCCAGGTTCATCATTTCCCCAAATTCACCATCAAATGCCAAGCCCATTACATCCATGACCAGAGAGCCATAGTGTCCTCATCAGGAGAAATTCCTTTCCTCATTACACCTTAAACCATTGACCAGATGATGCAGATACCCAGAGTCGAATCCGTCTCATCGTTCAATCTTGAAATTATCACAGAATTGTATCATAAATTATCATTTCCCCAAAGAGCTCAGATTTTCGATCTTTTTCTACCATAAGCCACCCAGCTCCCCACTACAAATCCCCTATATCCTTCATCCCTGTTCTCGGTAAAGGGAAACTAGGTCATCTCGTCGCTCTGTGCCCTACTTGGGTATTTTTTGGATCAATGGGTGGATGAACCCATACTGGGTTTTCTGTCCATCTTCTCCACAGATGAGAAACCCACCACTTAGTTCACTACAGTGCCTTCCTGGATGACAACATTCATGAGAAATTCTCAAATTTAACCACAGAGGGCATGTTCTGGTATTCCTCAATACTAGCTTACATGTTCGTATTCTTTCAAGCGGATAAATTCTCCTTTTCGATGCAGAAGATGGACAAGGATGGAAGGCCACAGGCGGTGACAACATGGACTTTTCTTCTCAGACACAACTCTACAAAATTAAGCTTCAAACAATTTATTGAGTAGTTCTACCATCCCGTGGTGAGCATGCTCAGTGGTAGACCTGAGCTGAGAATAAATGAGGAAATTCAGAGGATCTTACACCTTTCAGACCTTGCAAAAATGGGAGACTGGTACCTGTACCAGGACCACACAGAGATCAGAGTGTATGGGTGTGAATTGGCTCCATACAAGTTACCCAAGTATCTACCCGTGAGGATATTTTCCCTGGAGTACATAAGGCAGATGATCAACTCAGACGACATACATTTTGTGTCTCTGAAAAAGAAGCAACAACTTAGGATCAAAGGGAAAATAGGATCATTCATCTACAATAGTCGAGGCGCTGGGGAGGAAGCAGATAGACTGTTAAAGGAGATGAAGTTTTTTGTTAGCTTCATATGGCATTATGACCCCTGTGGGATAATTTTAGAGATGAGAGTTAAGAATAAGAATATCCCATATGTCCACACATCTAGGCCTGAGATAGAGAAGTTCACCAACTAGACAGAATGGGAGCCAGACACTCTGGTTGAGACAGAATAGCAAGACCCTTCAGTCGCTATCTCACAGACAACTACACCACAGGCTCCCAAGGAGAAAAGGCCTAGGAAGGACACTTCACCTTCCATCACTGAAGTATTGTCCGAAGAGTTCCAATTACACGCCAAGGGGCCAAAAACCAGTCAGGCACACGACACGACTGGTGAAAAGGGAATTCAATCCACTATAACTATGGAAGTTGATCAATCGCTCCTTAGTACAAGCAACAAACAAATCATGTCTATAGTGTTGCCCAAGAAGCCTACAAATACCCCACTAGCAAACCAACCAAGCAAAATAGGACCGAAATTGAGTATTTTTGAGAAGTATGATCTGATCAAAAAGAAAAATCAAACGCTGACCAACAACACGTATTCTTAGTTCTGGAAGCAAATATCAACTGCACAACACAGACTACTGTTTGCATTCAACACTGAGAACGGTGGAATGCACATGGCGTTTCTGTAAGAACAGGTGCCAGAACTGAAAGTAATCACCGATTACAGAAGGGAAACATTCGAATTTCAGACTAAAGATGTGAATCGAGCTAATCAAATGGACCTCCATAGGCAAACTGGAGAAATGGTTTTCTCCACATTGGCAAATTCTTCCACTGCCACCTCCAAGTTACAAGTATCTCTAAACAATGTCCAGATGCAGCTGAAGTTAGAAAAAATATCATCCTTTTCCAAGGATAACAGGATTAAGACGTTGGAGGAACTGGTCCTCAAGATCGGACATGATCCCTCAAATGTGAAAGCAGTCGAGGAAATGCTCAAAAAGAAAAATGTCGATATAGCATCTCTGAGGAAACATCTAAAACTGCCACCAATAGAAGATTCACAGGCAAAGGAAATAGCGGAGACAAAAGGGATAAAGGATGAGATGCTCAAGCTAATCATGGAGCAGAATGCACAGTTGAAGGAAATGGAAGAAGAATTGGAAAAACTAGTGAAAGAGAAGGAGCATTCAAATCCCATGGAGTTCATTCCATTGAACGCAATCCCACTCACAGGAGTGAGCACAACGTCTGTAGCAGAAATTCCCTCGGCAACTCCACTAACAACTCTGGAGAAAATAGTTGAACTGGCTAAATCCATGGAGGAGATGAATTTGCAAGAGACAGATATTAGCAGACTCAAAAAGGAGATTGAGAACCTTCAAGAACTCAAGTCTTCTTACCAAACTAGCTACTCCAAGGAGAAACAAACATTAGACCTGCTCAAACAGGAATTGAAACAACTTTAGAATCAAACAGTGGTAGGAAAAACACTTGCTGAGGTCAAGGAAAGTGTCTGGATGGATATCACCAAGTCCATGAATGAAATATGGCTGATGATACAAATCATGTTTGAGCAAAATGAGTTGGTGCAAAGAAGTCAGCAGGCTATCGAGAAGATAAGAGATGAACTGGGAGAGATGCCCACAGAAGCTGCTGAGATCATCAAATTTATGAATTCCAAAACCAGAGAGAAGCTAGAGGATTTGAAGATTGAAGATAGGACAGAGACATCCCTTGAGGTAAAAAGGGTCCTGACCAAGAGAGGACTGATGCTACAGCTGGAGGAAAAGGTCCAGACCATGGACGCAGGAGTGCAGCAACTTTTCAGCAAGATCGAAGCTCTGCAGAAGAAAGGCCTTCCTGGTTTGAGAGTTATAAATGACAAGTTAATGACGCTCGCCGATTACAAAAAGAAACTAGCCACTATGGCTAAGGATAGCTCAAAATTCTTAGGAATAAAAGGTAGTATCATTGGCAAGGCATTCTTAGATTCTTTATAGTTAGACATCAACATACAGCATGAGATCCGATACATCTTCATCATCAAGCCAACTTTTGCCAAGTACACAGAGATGGATGAAGTATACCAAAGATTACTCAAAGTCAATGTTCCCAGTCACCTTCGATGGGAAGAGCTTTGCAATTTGATCGAGTAGTCGATGAGGTGCCCAAGCCTAGTCAACTATCTAGTCAGATGAGTTCGTGTAGAGGCCTCACAAATGGGTCACCCTAAAAAATCAGCAAGAAGTTTCAACACATCATCAAGCAGTTTCCTAAATTTTTGTATCTTGTTAAGTTAGTTGTCGAATTTAGATTAGCCATGTCCTGATATTTAATGAAAGAATCATATGTAATTTTGGTTATAAATACTTCATACATTGAAGTACTGAGGGTTGATCTTTACACCCTGCAAGCTACAAGACTGAAATTTTTATCAGGAGATCTTCCATTAATACAAAGAGACGTTTTCATAGGATTCTCGCGTGTTATTCATTGGTGATGTTTTCTTTTCTATGTTGAATGTTCTTCTTGCTCAATTGTCATATTGTTTTCTAATCTAAATATTTTAAAAGTAACGCATGTTGCAGGATTTATCTTTGTATACCCTGTTTCAGACTTTGAAAGATTTTAATGTTTATCTTCTCATATTACAGTGAAGAAATTCTTAAATGCTTCTTTACTTTAATTGATATTCTCATATTTTCTGCTATTCATCGCTTTACTTCTAAAGAATCCAACGAATGCATTATCTTGCCTTGTGAAAAGAATATTTTGTTTCTGGTTTAGATTTCTATCTTTATAATATAGACCCCATATCCCAATGGATGCGTAAAGCCCTTTTCAACCAACTTAGAAAAAAACAACAAACCTTTTCAATCTTATTTTATTTTATATAACTAGCCTAATATCTTAAGTTAAAGCATAGCTAAATCATTCAGAGAGATCCCTCTCTGAAACTAGTAGGGCTAGATTCTAGTTTCAAAGTGATTGGATAAAGTTACCTCTCGTAGATTTCTTCTTTCCTGACAACCTCTGGGAATTTACAGAGCATTAACATAGTGCCGACTGCACTGGGGACTGAACAAAATTTCAACCCCACACTTTCTTTTTCCCTAGAAGAAGACTTTGTTTCTGAACAAATTGTAAATCTGAGAAAGAAATAATGTTTAGAGATTGTTAAAAGCTTGTAAATATTAATTTTGGACTCATAAAAATAAAATATATATATATATATATATATAATTTACAAAATTTAGCTCCTAAAAGAGATTGTACTCGATCCCACCCAGACCCAAAACCTGGAATAGCGACTGATAATCCAGAACAGTTACATAGAAAGAAGACCATTACAGAAGGTTCAGGGAGTCATAGTCTCTTTCACAAGTCCTTTTCCCTCCCAGAGGAACTCGTTACCCTTCAAGATCTCGACCTTGACACCATTTTTGAACAAAGCCTATTTAGAACGAAATCTGATAGCTTCATAACTGAAATTGTTTTAGACCCAAAGAGCTTGCAACCCTGGACCCCTGAAATACTATCTCCCACTAGAAAACCTGAAACTACTCACTCTGTGCCAGCAAGCCCCTCCTCCTCCTCATCTTTTGTCACCACCCCATCTATCATCCAGGTTGTTGTCCCACCTCCTCCACTTATCATGGCAGCTAGATATGCTCCCTTGGTGTTGGTCGCACCGCTACATGCTATGCCCTAGGATTATCAAATGAGACTTCCACAGTTCGATGAAACAGGTCCCTTAAGCGCACAACAACACGTTGATAAAATTAATAACTATTTTGATCTGCAGGAAGTAGATGAAGCTGACTTTCAAATGAGATTTCTTGCGCAGATTTTGACCAGTGACATTAAGAAATGGTACAAAGGTTTACGTGATGCCTCAGTGCTTGACCTTACATCATTTCAAAGAAGTTTTCTAGACATATGGGAGGTAAAGAAAAATCCTCTCCAAATCTTGTTAGAATATGAAAACATCAGAAGGAATCAAGGGGAGACAGTTCAAGATTACTGCACCCTCTTCAATAATCTGTACAATGCAATTCCAGTCGATATTAAACCCCCACAAGGTTTAGCATTAATAAAATTATCTAACGGTTTCGACACCGATATGTCATATCAATTAAGGGAAAGAAACTCCACTACCCTGCAAGACATGCAAAAAAGCGCAATAAGTGTGGAGGCCAACCTATTAGCTAAAAGGGCATGACAGAGGAATGAAAGGAGAGTCACGATTAAAGAAGATCCTTCCACATCTTCTTTTGATGCCAAATTGGATTCCTTAGCTAGATAAATGGAAAGGATGATGGAGAGACTTACTATATCCGAAAGAAATCCTCTAAGAGAAAATCAACCCGCTCCCCAAATTTGGAATCCTAACTTCAAAAGAAATCCTCCTCAAATCAGGCAGAGAGATCCCAGGGATCAAAGAGAACAGAGGGGTCTTGATCAATAGATTAGACCAGCCCTACAGGAAAATTATCTTGATGAAGGAGAAGAGTTAATTGAAGAGTTAGAGGACACTCACATAAACCTCATGGGCATTCATGATAACGAAGCTAGTTTACTCACTCAGGAAGAGCAAGAACTTTTCCTTCTTTCGCAAACGCAGGTGAGTGAAGAAGCTGAAGAGACTGAACAATAGGCATTTGAAAATGCCATTATGGAGGTACACAGGTAATACAATTTGCGAAGTAAGAAGACGGATGAAAATTCCCTAAAAAAGGTAAATGAAACGAAGAAAGTAGTCGAAACCAAGAAAGCCCCTAAGCCTCCTACCAAGAAGATCCCTGAGAGAGGTAATGTTGAAGCTCCAGCAAAAAGAAACCTTACCATTTTACAAAGATCAATGCAGACTGAGGTTTCATCAACCAACTCACCAAATACTTCTGCCGAGAAGACTATGGTGGACAAATCAGAATTGCTGAGCCAAAGCAGAGCACCTACTCCTTTCAGCCTCAAAGGGAAATTAGCCAAAGGGAAAATTCCCATTCCCCTTTCCAAGTTGATGAGTAAGGACTCTTACCTTTCACAGGTGATCAAAGTGTTGCGCATTGAACCCGATATAGGCATGAAGGCCTTAACTGTTGGATCAACGAATCATTCAGACACTGTAAATCTTACCGACGATCAACCTGAACTCCTGTTTGGCCCTGAAGTTGACGGTCAGATTGACAATGGTGCTGTCGCTCCATTTTACATCATCTTTAATATACACGACTTGATTTTGCATAATGCTATGTTATATTTAGGTGCTTCCCATAACTTGATGTTTAAAGCAGTGATGGAAAAACTGGGACTCGAGGTCACCAGACCTTACAAGGACTTACACTCTTTTGACTCCAGCAAAGTCAGATGTATCAGATTGATCAAGGACTTATGTATCACTCTAGTTCAGATTCCGGCAAAAAGCATGGTTATGGATGTTGTGGTCATAGACATTCCCCCAAAATATGGTATGTTGTTGTCTAGGTCTTGGGAGGCCAAGTTGAAAGGTACTTTGCAGTTGGATATGTCGTATGCCACCATCCCAGTATTTGGGAAATAGAGAAGATTGTACAGAGAGACGTTGATGAAATATATGGTCAGCAGTCAAGATAAACCACATAACTATCCTCTGTACTCTGCACATTCTAACCTATATTCCTTCATCATATATAATGACAGTGATACAGGAGAAAAAATTGCTTAGCTGGAAGAAGATACATTTGATCCAAAAGAAGGCCAAGAAATCACTGAGGCAAAAAGAAAGAAAAATGTGTTAAGTGAAGAATTGCCAGCAGATTTATGGAGCATGGACTTCGATGGAGCTGTAATCAAAGAAGGAGATGGAGCAGGAGTTTGGTTGCACAATCACAAATCCAGGTATTTGGAAAACCATTCTTACAAACTGAATTTTCAATGCACTAACAATATAGCCGAGTACGAAGCTTTGATGCTCAGTCTGAAACTACTAAAGAGGGTGGGTTCCAAACAAATCATGGTAAGAGGGGACTCTGAATTAATTATCAAACAAATTAAAGGTGAGTATGCAGCAAAACATCCCCATCTCAGAGCTTATAGGAATGTTGTTTTGGATGCCCTTAAATGTTTCACTGAAGTTGATTTGCAGGTGATGCCCAGGGGACAGAATATTTTGGCAGATGGATTAACTACATCAACAACTACGTGCAAGATACCTTTTTGTTCCACTCGCCCATACACGATGGAGGTGAAGTGAAGACAGACTATCCCAGACAACATCAGATACTGGCAGGTATTTGGGAACGATGATCAAATTGAATATTTTCTACAATGTAAAAATGATTTCGAGTGTACAAACATAGACTTAGAAAACGAGGATGAAAATGTAAATAGATCTGATTTTGGAAATGATAGTGTAAATAAGATAGATTCATTAGAGTTAGGTGAAGATGAGACTAAATCTGACGTTTTGCATTTAAAGAGTAATGTTTTACCTAGGGGTTTAGTTCCTTTAGAAGACCTTTTTGATTTTAATGATGTAGCTAAAAAACCAAAAATTGAAGCCAGTAGTAAAGAGGTTGAAGACGTTAACATAGGGATAGAAGCGAAGCCCAGGATAGTAAAACTTTATAAATCCTTACCTCCTGAGCAGAAACTCAAATACATTAAAATTTTCAAGAAATATGCGAACGTGCTTTCTTGGGGTTACGAAGATTTAAAATCTTATGAAACAAGCATCATACAACATAGGATCCCGATAAAAGAAGATCAAAAACCTTTCAGACAAAAACTTAGGAGAATCAATCCCAAGTTACCTTCCCTGATAGAAAAAGAAATTAAAAATATGTATGATGCTAAAATCATAGTTCCCTTACGATTTTCCAAATGGGTTTCAAATCTGGTCCCAACCCGAAAGAAGTCTGGGGAAATTAGACTTTGTATTAATTTCCAAAACCTGAATAAAGTCTCTCTAAAGGAAAACTACCCATTTCCGAAAATGAACCACATATTACAAAAGGTAGTTGGATCTAGTCGAATCTCCTTACTGGATGGTTTCTCAGGCTATAACCAGGTTCTCGTTCACCCAGATGACCAAGAAAAAACAACCTTCACAACACCTTGGGGCACCTTCATGTACGTGAAAATGCCTTTCGGGTTGATGAAAACTGGGGCCACTTTCTAAAGAGAAATGGACATTGATTTTGTGGAAGAACTTGGCAAATTTATTGTCATTTATCTGGACGACGTAACTGTGTATTCCCAATCCGATGACGAGCACTTAAGACATCTCAGATGAGTATTTGAGAAATGCAAGAAATTTTGGATTTCTCTAAATCCTAAGAAAAGCCTTTTTGGATTAGAGGAGGGTAAATTGTTGGGGCACATAATCTCTAAGGAAGGAATTAACATAGATCCCAGCAGAATAGAATCCATTCAGAATCTGGAACACCCAAGGAATATCAAAGAACTGCAATCCTTCATTGGGAAAATAAACTTTCTGAGAAGATTCATACCCAACCTGGCCGAGCTTCTCAGGAACATCAAAAACATGTTAAAAAAAGACACAAAAATAAAATGGGACATTGAATGTAAGAAGTCTTTTAAAGAAGTTAAACGTGCACTCACATAGGCTCCAGTCTTGATCAGTCTTGATTTCACCAAATATTTTTACCTTTTTTCTTCCGCTTTTGAACATACCATTGCAACAGTATTACTATAGAAAAACAACGAAGGGTATGAACAACCCATAGCCTTTTTCAGTAAAGAGTTAAGAGATGATGCTTTGAATTATAAAATAATGGAGAAACAAGTTTTTTCCTTGGTGAAATCCATAAAGGATTTTAGAGTATACATTCTCCATTCCCACACCATCACTTATGTTCTGAAAGTGGTAGTAAAAGACATTTTAACTCAGGAAAATCCATATGGCCGAAATTAAAATGGATTGCTATCATTCTAGAGTATGACATAGAGATTAAGCCTACTAAAATGATTAAAGGTCATGGTCTAGAAAAGTTAATGGATAAATCCAATTTTCATGCTATTGACATTAATTTCTTAGCTGCAGTAGATGAACAGAGAGAGCAGGAGACTCCAAGCGTGAAAGAGGTATTTTTGAACTCTCCATGGTACGCATACTTGATATTTGTTTTTCATAACTTAAAAGCTTCCCCTGGTATGACCAAAACTAAAGCTAGGTTTTTGAAATTGAAAGCATTAAAATTTTGCATTCTAGAAGGCAATCTATATTGGAAGGATCCTGGAGGTATTTTGTTAAATTGTCTGTTAAAATATGAAGCTAACAAAGTATTGTAGGATTTTCGTGCAGGAGACTGTGGTGGTCATCTAAGCTGGAAGACCATGGCTAAAAAAGTTCTCAGGGCTAAGTTCTATTGGCCTTTTTTGTTCTCTGATGTGCATCAGAAAGTGACTTCGTGTCATAAATGCCAGGTGTTCGAGGGCAAAAAGAAGCTTCTTCCTTTTCCCCTGAAACCAATCTCTTTTGAAGATCCTTTCCAGCAATGGGGATTAGACTTTATCAGAGAAATACATCCTCCCTCTTCAGGCCATCACAGGTGGATTCTTATTGCTACAGACTATTTCACAAAATGGATCGAAGTTGTACCAAGCAGGCAAGCTAATGATTCTGTCATTATTAAATTTCTTGAAAATAATATCTTGTCTCATTTTGGATGTCCTAGAAGGATTATAACTCACAATGCAGCTGCTTTCCAATCTTAGAAGCTCATAGAATTTTTCAACCAATATCATATTGGTTTGGGTCATTCCATAGCTTATTACCTTCAGGGAAATGGGCTGGCAGAGTCATCCAATAAGACCCTAGTGAACATTATTAAGAATGCTTTCCAAGAAAACAAAAAATCATGGCATAACAAGTTGGTTTTCGCACTATGGTCCGATAGACTAACCACCAAGAGGTCAATTGGTATGTCACCATATCAGTTGGTCTATGGCACTGAAGCAGTTTTTCCCACTTCCTTAGGAGTTCATGTAATGAAATTGCTACAAGAGATGCAGGACGAACCAAACGATTCCCAAAGAAGGATAAACCAGATGATCCACTTGCAGTAGTCTAGAGAAGAATTATACAACAAAACTCAGGTTGTTCAAGAAAGCATCAAAAGGATCTTTGACAAAAGAACTAAAGAGGAAGACTTTGAGCTAGGTGACTTGGTTCTGAGATGGGATGCCCGAAATGAAGATAAGGGGAAGCATGGAAAATTTGTCAGTCTATGTAAGGGACCTTTCGTAATTCAAGTATTTAGAGGAAATAATGCCTTCTTGCTCAACAACAACGATGGGACCAATCTGCCAGGAGGACCTATAAATGGAAAAATGTTGAAGCATTATTCACCTCCTCAGTAGGGACCTTCAGTCACACGTTTCCATTGTACAAACCATTTTCATTTTGCTTACAAGTTTTTGAGTGAAATAACTTTGTTTAGATGGTTGAAGCCTGCAGAGAAGGCCCTAAGCCACTGAACATTGGCTTCCAATTTTCAAAATAAAACCAATCAAGCAACAAAGGCAACTATGGAGAAATTTTTTCAGAACATTAGGAATCAAGATTCTTGGCACTTCACAAGGAGAGTACCATCCCCAAGTGGATCCGTTGTTATAACCCTATAATTTATAGGATCAACTGGTGAATGAAATGTTATCTCTTGAAGTGTTTTTTTTTCAAATGATTTTCCATTCTGCAAATAATTTGAGAAAAAGAAAAGGAAAAGAAAAGGAAAAAAGAAAAGAAAAGAAAAAGAAAAA
>JASDQU010372140.1:250293-262295 GCA_032191745.1 Picea mariana | reverse complement strand
CTCCGAATCCCACCGACTCCCATGGTCTGACATACCTCTGTCAACCCATGACGTCATTATCCACATTTTTCCCCTAGAGGTCACGTCTCATCACTCTATCAGTCCATTCCCCTTGTTCTCCCTTTACAATTGCTCTCACCATGGTCACTCCCCAATCGGCTCCTGCCATGTCGCCTGGTCATATTCGTCATTCATTATTACCTGCCATCTCACGCTCCCAACGATCCGTTGGCCATTTATTACTGGCTAACTTATCCATTAGCCTGCTAACCTGTCCCCCACGCCCAACAAGTATCTGTTTACTAAAAACCATTGTTTCCCTTCTTTCTTCCATTACTTACTGTGTCATCTCACCAGAAAATATTTTTCCCGTCGCACCAGAGCATTTTTTCCCTGTTTTCTCTCTGTTTCAGTCAACTGTCCCAAGCCACCATCATCCCCACTAACAATTGTTTGGTTTGCAGGTATTTTTACAACGATGGTGCCAAAATCAAAGAGGACAAAAGATGAGGAAAACCCTTTCCTCCCGCATCCTGTCGACCTTGAAAAGATCCCCCTGGTAGACAAAGACCATTTAATTGCAGACACCAGATGCGAATTTGACTTCCCAGACTTGTAGTCATGGCTCAAAGAGGTTTTCCTTGACTAGAGCGATGAAATTGGGCTATGGGAGTCCAACCTTCCTTTGTATATTTTCCCCCAGGTTCATCATTTCCCCAAATTCGCCCTCAAATGCCAAGCCCATTACATCCCCGAACAGAGAGCCATAGTGTCCTCATCAAGAGAAATTCCTTTCCTCATTACACCTGAAACCATTGACTAGATGATGCAGATACCCAGAGCCAAATTCGTCTCACCGTTCAATATTGAAATTATCACAGAATTGTATCAGAAATTATCATTCTGCCAAAGAGCTCAGATTTTTGAGCTTTTTCTCCCACAAGACGCCCAACTCCTCACTACAAATCCTCTGTATCCTTCATCACTATTCTCGGTAAAGGGAAACCAGGTCATCTCGTCGCTCTGCGCCCTGCTTGGGTATTTTTTGGATCAATGGGTGGATGAACCCATATTGGGTTTTCTGTCCATCATCTCCACAGATGAGAAACCCACCACTCAGTTCGACTATAGTGCCTTCCTGGCTGATAAAATTCATGAGAAATTCTCGAATTTCACCACAAAAGGCATGTTCCGGTATTCCTCAATACTAGCTTTCATGTTCCTATTCTTTCAAGCCGACAAATTCTCCTTTTCGATACAGAAGATGGACAAGGATGGAAGGCCACAGGTGGTGACAGCGTGGACTTCACTGCTACAACACAACTCTACAAAATTCAACTTCAAAAAATTTATTGAGCAGTTCTACCATCCCGTGGTGAGCATGCTCAATGGCAGACCTAAGCCTAGAATAAAGGAGGAGATTCAGAGGATCTTACACCTTTCAGACCTTGCAAAAATGGGAGACTGGTACCTGTACCAGGAACACACAGAGATCAGAGTGTATGGGTGTGAATTGGCTCCGTACAAGTTACCCAAGTATCTTCCCATGAGGATATTTTCCCTGGAGTACATAAGGTGGATGATCAACTCAGACGACATGCATTTTGTGTCTCTGAAAAAGAAGCAACAACTTAGGATCAAAGGGAAAATAGGATCATTCATTTGCAACAGCCGAGGCACTAGGGAGGAAGCAGATAGACTGTTAAAGGAGATGAAGTTTTCATTAGCTTCATATGGCATTATGAACCCTACAGGATAATTTCAGAGATGAGAGTTAAGAATAAGACTATCCCATATGTGCACACATCCAGTCCTGAGATAGAGAAGTTCGACAACCAGACAGAATGGGAGCCAAACACTCTAGTTGAGGCAGAACAACAAGACCTTTCGGTCACTATCTCACAGACGACTACACAACAGGATCCCAAGGAGAAAAGTCCTAGGAAGGACACTTCACCTTCCATCACTGAAGTATCATTTGAAGAGTTCCAATTACACACCAAGAGGCCAAAAACCAGTCAGGCACCCGACACGTCTAGTGAAAAGGGAATTCAATCCACTTCAACTATGGAAGTTGATTGGTCACTCATTAGTACGAGAAGCAAAAAAATCATGACTACAGTGTTGCTCAAGAATCTTACAGATACTCCACCAGTAAACCAACCGAGCAAAATAGGACCAAAATTGAGTATTTTTGAGAAGTATGATCTGATCAAAAGGAAAAATCAGACGCTGACCAGCAGCACATATGTTCAGTTCTGGAATCAAACATCAATTGCACAACACAGACTACTATATTCATTCGACACTGAGAAGGGTAGAATGCACATTGCGTTTCTGCAAGCACAGGTGCCAGACCCGAAAGTAATCACCGATTACAAAAGGCCAACATTCGAATTCCAGACTAAGGATGTGCATCTAGCTAATCAAATGGACTTGCACAGGAAAACTGGAGAAATGGTTTTCTCCACATTGGCAAATGCTTCCACTGTCACCTCCAAGTTACAATTATCTCTGAACAATGTCCAGACACAGCTCAAGTTATAAAAAGTATCATCCTTTTCCAAGGATAACAGGATTAAGACGTTGGAGGAACTGGTCCTCAAGATCAGAGATGATCCCTCAAATGTGAAAGAATTCGAGGAAATGCTCAAAAAGAAAAATGTCGATATAGCATCTCTGAGGAAACAACTGAAACTTCCACCAACAGAAGATTCATAGGCAAAGGAAATAGCGAAGATAGAAGGGGAAAAGGATGAGATGCTCAAGCTAATCATGGAGCAGAATGCATAGTTTAAGGAAATGGAAGTAGAATTGGAAAAACTAGTGAAAGAGAAGGAGCAGTCAAAGCCCATGGAGGTCATTCCACTGAGTGCAGTCCCACTCACAAGAGTGAGCAAAGTGTTTGTAGCAGGAATTCCCTCAACAATTCCACTGACAGCTCTGGAGAAAACAGTTGAACTGGATAAATCCATGGAGGAGATGAATTTGCAAGAGACAGAGATTAGCAGACTCAAAAAGGATATTGAGAACCTTCAGGAACTCAAGTCTTCTTACCAAACTAGTTAATCCAAGGAGAAACAAACATCAGACTAGCTCAAATAGGAATTGCAACAGCTTCAGAAGCAAACATTGGCAGGCAAAACACTTGTTGAGGTCAAGGAAAGTGTTTGGATGGATATCGCCAAGTCCATGAATGAAATATGGCCAATGATACAAATCATGTTCGAGAAAAATGAGCTGGTGCAAAGAAGTCAGCAGGCTATCGAGAAGATAAGAGTAGAACTGGGAGAGATGCCCACAGAAGTTGTTGAGATCATCAAATTTCCTAATTCCAAAACCAGAGAGGAGCTAGAGGTTTTGAAGATTGAAGATAGGAAAAAGACCATCCTTAAGGTCAAGAGGGTCCCGACAAAGAGAGGACTGATGCTACAGCTGAAGGAAAAGGTCCATACCATGGACGCAGGAGTGCAACTATTTTTCAGCAAGATCGAAGCTCTGCAGACAAAAGGCCTTCCTGGTTTGAGAGTTATAAATGACTAGTTAATGACGCTCGCTGATTACAAAAAGAAACTAGCCACTGTAGCTAAGGATAGCTCAAAATTATCAGGAATGCAAGGCAGTATCGCAGGCAAGGAATTCTTAGATTCTTTACAGTTAGACATCAACATACAACATGAGATCTAGTACATCTTCATCATCAAGCCAACTTTTGCCAAGTACACAGAGATGGATGAAGTATACCAAAGATTACTCAAAGTCAGCATTCCTAGTCACCTTCGATAGGAAGAGCTTTGCAATCTGATTGAGTAGTCGATGAGGTGTCCAAGACTAGTCAGCTATCCAGTCAGACAAGGTCATGTAGAGGCCTCACCAACGGTTCACCCCAAGAAATCAGCATGAAGTTTCAACACATCATCAAGCAGTTTCCTAAATTTTTGTATCTTGTTAAGTTAGTTAGCTGAATTTAGATTAGCCACATACTGATCTTTAAAGACAGGATCGTATGTAATTTTGGTTATAAATACTTCACACTTTGAAGTACTGAGGGTTGATCTTTACTCCCTGCAAGCTACAAGACCAAAATTTTTATCAAGAGATCTTCCATTAATACAAAGAGACGTTTTAATAGGATTCTTGCGTGTTATTCATTGGTGATGTTTTCTTTTCTATGTTGAATGTTCTTCTTGCTAAGTTGTCATATTGTTTTCTAATCTAAATCTTTTAAAGGTAATGCATGTTGTAGGATTTATCTTTGTATACCCTGCTTCAGACTTTGAAAGATTTTAATGTTTATCTTCTGATATTACCGTGAAGAAATTCTTAAATGCTTCTTTACTTTAATTGATATTCTCATATTTTTTGCTATTCATCATTTTACTGCTAAAGAATCCAACGAATGAATTATCTTGCCCTATGAAAAGAATCTTTTGTTTCTGGTTTAGATTTCTATCTTTATAATACATACCCCATAGCCCAATGGATGTGTAAAGCCCTTTTCATCCAACTTAACAAAAACAACAAACCTTTTCAATCTTATTTTATTTTATATAACTAGCCTAATATCTTAAGTTAAAACATAGCTAAATCATACAAAGAGATCCCTCTCTGAAACTGGTAGGGCTAGATTCCAGTTTCGAAGTGGTTGGATAAAGTTACCTCTCATAGATTTCTTCTTTCTTGACAACCTCTGGGAATTTACAGAGCGTTAACATAGTGGCGACTCCACTGGGGACTGAACAAACTTTCAACCCCACACTTTCTTTTTCCATAGAAGAAGACTTTGTTTCTTAACAAATTGTAAATCTGAGAAAGAAATAATGTTTAGAGGTTGTTAAAAGCTTTTACATATTAATTTCGGACTCATAAAACTAATATATATATAAATATATATATATATATATATATATATATATAATTTACAAAATATGGCTCCTAAAAGAGCTTATACTCAATCCCACCCAGACCCAGAACCTGCAATAGCGACTAATAATCCAGAATAGTTACTTAGAAAGAAGACTGTTACATAAGGTTCAGGGAGTCATAGTCTCTTTCGCAAGTCCTTTTCCCTCCCAGAGGAACTCGTTACCCTTCAAGATCTTGACTTTGACACCATTTTCGAACAAAACCTGTTTAGAACGAAATTTGATAGCTTTGTAACTGAAAATGTTTTAGACCCAAAAGCCTGCAACCCTAGACCCCTAAAATACTATCTCCCACTACAAAACCTCAAACTGCTCACTCCGTGCCAGCAAGCCCCTCCTCTTCCTCATCTTTTGTCACCACCCCACCCATCATCTAGGTTGTTGTCCCACCTCCTCCACCTATCATGGCAGCCAGATATGCTCCCTTGGTGTTGGTCGCACCGCTATATGCTATTCCCTAGGATTATCAAACGAGACTTCCACAGTTTGATGGAACAGGGCCCTTGAGCGCACTACAACACATTGATAAAATGAATGACTATTTTGATCTACAGGAAGTAGATGAAGTTGATGTTCAAATGAGATTGTTTGTGCAGAGTTTGATCGGTGACGTTAAGAAATGGTACAAAGGTTTACATTCTACCTTAGTGCTCGACCTTACAGCATTTCAAAGAATTTTTCTAGACATATGGGAGGCAAAGAAAAATCCTCTCCAAATCTTGTCAGAATACGAAAACATCAGAAGGAATCAAGGGCAGACAGTTCAAGATTACTGCACCCACTTCAATAATCTGTACAATGCAATTCCAGCCGATATTAAACCACCACAAGGTTTAGCACTGATAAAATTCCCTAACAGTTTCGACGTTGATATGTCATATCAATTAAGGGAAAGAAACTCCACCACCCTAGAAGACATGCAGAAAAGCACAATAAGTGTGGAGGCCAACCTGTTGGCTAAAAGGGAAAGACAGAGGAATGAAAAGAGAGTCTTGATTAAAGAAGAACCTTCCACATCTTCTTCTGATGCCAAATTGGATTCCTTAGCTAGAGCAATGGAAAGGATGATGGAGAGACTTACTGTATCCGAAAGAAATCCTCCTAGAGAAAATCAACCCGCTTCCCAAATTTGGAATCCTAACTTCAGAAGAAATCCTCCTCAAATCAAGTAGACGGATCCCAGGGATCAAAGAGAACAGAGGGGTCTTGATCAATAGATCAGACCACCCCTACAGGAAAATTATATCGATGAAGGAGAAGAGGTAATTGAAGAGTTGGAGGACACTCACATAAACCTCATGGGCATTCATGATAACGAAGCTATTTTCCTCACTTAGGAAGAGCAAGAACTTTTCCTTCTTTCTCAAACGTAGGTGAGTGAAGAAGCTGAAGAGACTAAACAACATGCATTTGAAAATGCCATTATGGAGGTACACAGGAAATACAATTTCCGAATTAAGAAGACAGATGAAAATTCCCTAAAAAAGTTAACCGAAACGAAGAAAGTGGTCGAAACCAAGAAAGCCCCTAAGCCTCCTACCAAGAATATCCCTGAGAGAGGTAATGTTGAATCTCTAGCAAAAAGAAACCTTACCATGTTACAAAGATCAATGCAGACTGATGTTTCATCAACCAACTCACCAAATACTTCTACTCAGAAGACTATGGTGGATAAATCAGAATTGTTGAGCCAAAGCAGAGCACCTACTCCTTTCAGCGTCGAAGGGGAATTAGCCAAAGTGAAAACTCCCATTCCCCTTTCCGAGTTGATGAGTAAGGATGCTTACCTTTCGCAGGTGATCAAGGCATTGAGCATTGAACCTGATATAGGCACAAAGGCCTTAACTGTTGGATCAGCGAATCATTCGGACACTGTAAATATTACCGATAATCAACCTGAACTCCTGCTTGGCCCTGAAGTTGATGGTCAGACTGACAATGGTGCTGTCACTCCTTTTTACATTAGCCTTAATATACACGACTTGATTCTGCATAATGCTATGATAAATTCAGGTACTTCCCATAACCTGATGCCTAAAGCAGTGATGGAAAAACTGGGACTCGAGGTCACTAGACCTTACAAGGACTTACACTCTTTTGACTCCAGCAAAGTCAGATGTATCAGATTGATCAAGGACTTATGTATCACTCTAGTTTAGATTCCGGCAAAAAGCATGGTTATGGATGTTGTGGTCGCAGACATTCCCCGAAATATGGTATGTTGTTGTCCAGGTCTTGGGGGGCCAAGTTGAAAGGTAATTTGCAGTTGGATATGTCATATGCCACCATCCCATTATTCTGGCAACAAAGAAGATTGTACAGAGAGACGCTGATGAAATATATGGTCAGCAGTCAAGATAAGCCACATAACTATCCTCTGTACTCTGCACATTCTGACCTAGATTCCTTCATCCTATATAATGACAGTGATACGGGAGAAAAAATCGCTCAGCTAGAAGAAGATACATTTGATCTGAAAGAAGGCCAAGAAATCACTGAGGCAGAAAGAAAGAAAAACACGATAAGTGAAGAATTGCCAATAGATTTCTGGAGCATGGACTTCGATGGAGCTATAACCAAAGAAGGAGTTGGAGTAGGAGTTTGGTTGCACAATCACAAATCCAGGTATTTGGAAAACCATTCTTACAAACTGAATTTTCAATGCACTAACAATATAGCCGAGTACGAAGCTTTGATGCTCGGTCTAAAACTACTAAAGAGGGTTGGTGCCAAACAAATCATGGTAAGAGAGGACTCTGAATTAATTATGAAACAAATTAAAGGTGAGTGTGCAGCAAAACATCCCCATCTCAAAGCTTATAGGAATGTTTTTTTGGATGCCCTTAAATGTTTCACTGAAGTTGATTTGCAGGTGATGCATAGGGGACAAAATATTTTGGCAGATGGATTAGCTACATTAGCAGCTACGTGCAAGACACCTTGTCGTTCCACTCACCCATACACGGTGGAGGTGAAGTGCAGACCGACTGTCTCAGAAAACATTAGATACTGGCATGTATTTGGGAACGATGATCAAATTGAAGATTTTCTACAATGTAAAAATGATTTCGAGTGTACAAACATAGACTTAGAAAACGAGGATGAAAATGTAAATAAACTTGATTTTGGAAATGATATTGTGAATAAGATAGATTTAGGAGAGTTAGGTGAAGATGAGATAGAATCTGATGTTTTTCATTTAAAGAGTAATGTTTTACCTAGGGGTTTAGTTCCTTTAGAAGACCTTTCTGATTTTAATGATGTAGCTAAAAAAACAAAAATTGAAGCCAGTGGTAAAGAGGTTGAAGACGTTAACATAGGGACAGAAGAGAAGCCCAGAATAGTAAAACTTTCTAAATCCTTACCTCCTGAGTAGAAACTCAAATACATTGAACTTTTCAAGGAATATGCGGACATGTTTGCTTGGGGTTACGAAGATTTAAAATCTTATGACACAAGCATCATACAACATAGGATCCCAATAAAAGAAGATCAAAAACCTTTCAGACAAAAACTTAGGAGAATCAATCCCAAGTTACTTCCCCTGATAGAAAAAGAAATTAAAAAGATGTATGATGCTAAAATTATAGTTCCCTTATGATTTTCCAAATGGGTTTCAAATCTGGTCCCAACCCGAAAGAAGTCTGGGGAAATTAGACTTTGTATTGATTTCCGAAACCTGAATAAAGTCTCTCTAAAGGAAAACTACACATTGCCAAAAATGGACAAAATATTACAAAAGGTAGTTGTATACAGTTGAATCTCCCTACTGGATGGTTTCTCAGGCTATAACTGGGTTCTCGTTCACCCAGATGACCAAGAAAAAATAGCCTTCACAACACCTTGGGGCACCTTCATGTACGTGAAAATGCCTTTTGGGTTGATGAACACTGGGGCCACTTTCTAAAGAGAAATGGACATCACTTTTGTGGAATAACTTGGCAAATTTATTGTCATTTATCTGGACGACGTAACTGTGTATTCCCAATCCGATGACGAGCACTTAAGACATCTCAAACGAGTATTTGAGAAATGCAGGAAATTTGGGATTTCTCTGAATCCTAAGAAAATCCTTTTCGGATTAGAGGAGGGTAAATTGTTGGGGCACATAATATATAAGGAAGGAATTAATATAGATCACGGCAGAATAGAAGCCATTCAGAATCTGGAACACCCAATTAATATCAAAGAACTACAATCATTCATTGGGAAAATAAACTTTCTGAGAAGATTCATACCCAACCTGGCCGAGCTTCTCAAGAACATCATAAACATGTTAAAAAAGGACACAAAAATAAAATGGGACATTGAATCTAAGCAGTCTTTTAAACAGGCTAAACGTGCACTCACACAGGCTCCAGTCTTGATTAGGCCTGATTTCACCAAATATTTTTACCTTTTACCTTTTTCCTTCCGCTTATGAACATACCATTGTAGTAGTATTACTACAGAAAAAGAGTGAAGGGTATGAACAACCCATAACCTTTTTTAGTAAAGAGTTAAGAGATGATGCTTTGAATTATAAAATAATGGAGAAACAAGCTTTTTCCCTGGTGAAAGCCATAAAGGATTTTAGAGTATACATTCTCCATTACCACACCATCGCTTATGTTTCGAATGTGGTAGTAAAATACATTTTAACTCAGGAAAATCCATATGGACGAAGAGGAAAATGGATTGCTATCATTCTGGAGTATGACATAGATATTAAGCCTACTAACTTGATTAAAGGTCATGGTCTAGCAAAGTTAATGGCTCAATCCAATTTTCATGCTCTTGACATTAATTTCTTAGCTGCAGTAGATGAACAGGGAGAGCAGGCGACTCCAAGCGTGAAAGAGGTATTTCTGAACTCTCCATGGTACATAGACCTAATATTTGTTTTGCATAACTTACAAGCTTCCCCTGGTCTGACCAAAACTAAATCTAGGTTTTTGAAATTGAAAGCATTAAAATTTTGCATTCTAGAAGGCAATCTATATTGGAAGGATCCTGGAGGTATTTTGTTAAATTGTTTGTTAAAAGATGAAGCTGACAAATTATTGCAGCATTTTCGTGCAGGAGACTGTGGTGGTCATCTAAGCTGGAAGACCACAGCTAACAAAATTCTCAGGGCTGGGTTCTATTGGCCTTTGCTATTCGTTGATGTGCATCAAAAAGTGACTTCATGTCATAAATGCTAGGTGTTCGAGGGAAAAAGGAAGCTTCTTCCTTTTCCCCTGAAACCAATCTCTATTGAAGCTCCTTTCTAGAAATGGGGATTAGACTTTATGAGAGAAATACATCCTCCCTCTTCGGGCCATCACAAGTGGATTCTTACTGCTACAGACTATTTCACAAAATGGATCGAAGCTGTACCAAGCAGGCAAGCTAATGATTCTGTCATTATTAAATTTCTTGAAAATAATATCTTGTCTTGTTTTGAATGTCCTAGAAGGATTATAACTAACAACACAGTTTATTTTCGATCTAAGAAGCTCATAGAATTTTACAACCAGTGTCATATTGGTTTGGATCATTCCATAGCTTATTACCCTCAGGGAAATGGGCTGGCAGAATCATCCAATAAGACTCTGGTGAACATTATTAAGAAGACTTTGCAAGAAAACAAAAAATCATGGCATAACAAGCTGGTTTTCGCACTATGGGCCAACAGACTGACCACCAAGAGGTCAATTGGTATGTCACCATATCAGCTAGTCTATGGAACTAAAGCAGTTTTTACCACTTCCTTAGGAGTTCATGTAATGAAATTGCTACAAGAGATGCAGGCCAAGCCGAACGATTTCCAAAGAAGGATAAACCAGATGATCGCTTTCAGCAGTCTAGAGAAGAAGTATACAAAAAAACTCAGGTTGTCTAAGAAAGCATCAAAAAGATCTTTGACAAAAGAACTAAAGAGGATGACTTTGAGCTAGGTGACTTGGTTCTGAGATGGGATGCCCGAAATGAAGATAAGGGGAAGCATGGAAAATTTGACAGTCTATGGAAGGGACCTTTCGTAATTCAAGCATTCAGAGGAAATAATGCCTTCTTGCTCAACAACAACGATGGGACCAATATTCCAGGAGGACCTATAAATGGAAAAATGTTGAAGCACTATTCACCTCCTCAGTAGGGACCTTCAGTCACACTTTTCCATTTTACAAACCATTTTCATTTTGCTTACAAGTTTTTGAGTGAAATAACTTTGTTCAGATGGTTGAAGCCCGCGGAGAAGGCCCTAAGCCACTGAACATTGTCTTCCAATTTTCAAAATAAAACCAATCAAGCAACAAAGGCAACTATGGAGAAAGTTTTTCAAAACATCAGGAATCAAGATTCTTGGCACTTCACAAGGAGAGTACCATCCCCAGGTGGAGCCGCTGTTATAACCCTATAATTTATAGGATCAACTGGTGACTGAAATTTTATCTCTTTAACTGTTTTTGTTTTTCAAATGATTTTCCATTCTGCAAATAATTTGAGAAAAAGAAAAGAAAAAGAAAAGGAAAAAAGAAAAGAAAAGAAAAAGAAAAAGAAAAGAAAGAAAAAGAATAAAAGAGGGCATAAAAGAAATTCAATAGAGCCCCATGCAATAGCAATGATTTGGTCCATATCATTCAAGTATGGCCAAGTTCTTTTAAATTGATGTTGATAGGAGTAGTGAATAAGCTTGGCTAAACTGTTTAATCTTAGCTAAGTGATTTAGGTTAGTTAGTGAATAAATTTGACCAAACTACCTAATCTTGGTCAGATAACTCTAGGATAGAGTAATTTCTTAGTCCAACAGTTTAATCTGGGCTAATTATCATAGATAATTAGATTAGAACATAGGGTAGTTTGCTTTATCTCAATAAAACAAGCATGATGATCCATGTTGAACCATATCTTTGAGGTTTAAAGGCTTGATGTGTAACCCCCATGGTGATAAAGACAGGGAAAGCTTGGGCAAACCCACAAAATGTATTTATCCTAAGTTTCCAAGAAAATATGTTTGTGCACTCATTGAATAAAGACCCCGTACTGATGAACGACTAGAAAGAAGGCGCCCAGATCTATGGTTGACAAGTTTTTCTGGATGCCACCGACCGTTCT
>JASDQU010372140.1:230326-245789 GCA_032191745.1 Picea mariana | reverse complement strand
CCCACTGCTATGTGGAAGCCCATGACTGGGCCATGTGGCAGCCAAACATTGGCCTACGTCACCTCCTTGTATAGTCACCTTGCCACATCACCTGCATGCCACATCAGCCCGCCACATTTTGCACAGATTCCATGTCAGCTTGCCATGTATTGTATAGATTCCACGTGTCTTATACAGACTGCCACATGGCATGTTTTCATTGGTCCACATGTTGGCCCGAAATGTCCAAAAATGAGTGACATGTGGTAGCCTCTGGTGCATCCACATCATCATGACATGTGTTTCCCTTTGTGCTTTCCACGTATGTTGTACAGATGATGATGTCATCCATAGTGATGCTGACATCAACAGTTGGATGCTGACTCATCACTGTTGACTGGGCTAAGTTGACCAAAACGTTGACCACGAATAGATTTCGAACCGTAACTCTGTTTGATGATTCGTTTGCATCGTTAGAAAGATTACAATGCGCTCTTCACGATCATGCCATTTTCATTGAGTTTTGGGAACTTTTCATTTTTTCCCTTTCTCTGTCTGTTGAATCCATTCTAAGCATTCTAAGTTTCCTCTATGAGTTCTCATTTGTTCTTAGCCTTCTCTAGATTTTTTTTGGATCAATATGAGCAATGTCGGATTCATCACTTAGCGAAGAGCTATGTCATTATCATCAACACTTTGTATCGATGAGGGATAGACTCAATACTCCATCACTGTTAAGTACCTGAGTAGATATACAAATATAATCACCACAAATACTGAATACACAGTATATCCACAGAGAAATATAAAAGAAACCACACTTTTATTATATAAAACCCTTGAGGTAGGGAAACACCATACAATGGATCCTATTATGGAAGGGATCCTCTCATGTTCATATCCCATTACATTGCTTGAACCTATTTATATAGTGATACCATCACCTAAGAACATACTAGAGGAGGAATCTTTTAGAAGAAGAACCTTCAAATAAGTCCTCTTACATTTATTATATCTAACTACCATTTATTATATCTAACTACCATATTGGGCCTTATTTAATAATATAGTGGACCTAGTCCACCTTCCATTGAATGGCCTCCACTACCTCTATAAATACCTAAAAAATTTTAAGCACCTGAGTATATATACAAATATAATCACCATAAATACTGAATAAACAACAGATTCACAAAGAAATATAGAAGAAACACACTTTATTATAAGAAAACCATTGAGGTAGGGAAACACCATACAATGGATCCTATTATGGAAGGGATCCTCTCCTGTTCACTTGCCTCTTTGAGGGGTAAACCTCCTAATGAGCTTTAGCTCCAAATACAATACTTCTCTTCATATCCCATTACATTGCTTGAACCCCTTTATATAGTGCTACCATCACCTAAGAAAATTCTAGAGGATGAATCTTCTAGAAGAAGAGCCTTCTAAGAAGTCCTCTTACATTTATTATATCTAACTACCCATTTATTATATCTAACTACCATAGTGGGCCTTATTTAATAATATAGTGGACCTAGTCCACCTTATATTGAATGGCCTCCACTACCACTATAGCTACCTAACATTCCATTCCCCTTATGAAAGTGTCGTCCTCAACGCTTGTTATGAGGGTGTACAACCATATACCAGGGTCCCATGGATAAGTGTGGACCATAGTGATGAAGTAGACTAGAGAACCATGGTCCCATGTAGAAATGAAAGCCACCATGTTGAAGTAGTCCAACCGCCATTGTAAACCAGGGTCCCATGTCCAAGTGCTCATGTGAACTCCATGTGGAATATATTGAAACCCAATAACCAACTAAAAATGATGATCCAAAGACTAACACATGTCATGTGGATCCAAATAAGAAGATCCATCCACACAGTGGGAAAGGGTCGCAACAAAATATAGAAGGAATAATACCACTGTAGAATATGCAGGATGGACACTAGCAATAATCACTGGCTCCCGATATGTCACATTGATGTTCTGATGTGTCGCGACACTCCTACATACCCCGCAGAGTCTCTGCGCTTGACCTCCCGGTCTTTAAGGATCACTCAGTGTTCCCTTCTGAGCCGAAGAAGCTCTTTGGACTCACAATGGAATCCCTGTGAAAACCCGATCCACAGGTCCTTTCTTCACCTGCACAGCCTTTTTCACATGACCGCACTCTTTCCCTGATCTTAATTCTGGGTTTCATGGTTTTGTGATTCCTAACGTCAAGAGTTCCTGTCTTCTTGAATCCCCGATCTCCGATGAGAAAATTCACCGATTTGTCTCTTCTTGCCTTAGCCCCTCCTGGATATGCTCTGGTCCATGTGACCGCTAATTCATAAGACCGTAGCCTTATCCTACTTTCGGGGTTTTGGGCTTCCAAATCCCGATGTGCTCTAATTTCCATTAGCCCTCCAGGCTAAGCTCATGGCCCACGTGACCTTCCCCCTATATGACCACAGCCATACCTCCTCATCGGGGTTTCAGACTTTTCAATACCGGAATACACTTTTCCTTAGGATTCGCGATCCCTCGAATCCCAACGTTCTCTTTACGCACTAGCTCTCCTGGCTAGGCTCCTGGCCCATATGACCGTTATCCCCGTGACCGCAGTCTTACCACTCGTCGGGGTTTCGAGCTTTTCAATGCCGCAATGCATTGGCTCATGGGATTCCCGATCCTCTGAATCCCGATAGGCTGACAGCTGGCCCCCACACAACGAAGCTTTCTTCCTTCTCTGATATGCTGACAGCTGGCCCCACGATGGAGCTTTCTTCCTTGTTTGGGTTTCAGAATTCGCGATTCCTAAATGCCCAAACCTCTTGTCACCAGGATTCTCGATATCCTGATGACCAAAATGCTGATAGAAGACTTCATGTCGGGACTTTCCCTAATGGTTCCGATTGTTGCCACGTGTCCCAAGAATGGACGGTTCAGATTCCTCCTCGCAGTTTCGAGACTTCTGATGTCCCAACTTTCTCGACCTCAGGAACTTCGATATCCCGAGTGTCGATATCTCGATGCCTAGTGCCTGGATCTCTGGAATGGATGATCGCGTGACATCCGTCCTCTCTCAGATGGATGGCCCAGATTTTGTGTCGGGGTTTTCAAAGTGGACTTACCCGATCTCCTGTCCATGGGAAATGTCAATATCCTAACTCTCGACGCCTCGATCTCTGCCACGTGTCTCCACTAACGAACGGTCCAGATCTTCCCAGGACTTTTCCTATAGAAATTCTCGATTTCTTGTCCTCGTGACTCCCGATGGTAAACCTCGTGAAACTCCTGTCCGATCCGACGGCTGATGGGAAATTTTCTCAAGATCTGACGGTTCAGATTCGTCCTCCTGCAAGCTTACTCCAGAGGCTAAAATCTGTGCGCCTTCACCCGATCCAATGGTTGATGGGTATCTAAGTGAGATCCGATGATTGACGATCTCCTCTTCTGTGCACTCCTCCTGCTCCTTCCTGGATGTATAAATCAACGGTCCAGATCTCTTTTCTCCGTCGACCCGACGGCTGCTGTGCTCCTCTTGAGCTTCTGTGCACTTACTTCCCAACCTTGGGAGAATTTCAAAAGCCAAAGGCCTCAACCTTTGCTCCTTTTCTTCTCTTCTGCAAGCTCCTTTACCTGAGTTCTCGCCTACATATGAAAACGTTGTTCCCCCTGATCTTTGCTCCCTTTGAATCCTCAATGGATTCCGACATCTGCGCTTCTGTAGAGTCTTTGCGCACACATAGTGATGTCTCTCCTGAACTTCTCAAACGCCCAGACCCCTAAGGGATTTTATCCTTCTACCTTCTCCCTCAGATGGAGAAATATGGATGCCCTCCTGGCTATCCTTCTGCTCAAGCAACTCTTGCTGAGTGCTGCAGGGTGTTCAAAAACCCTATGAAGATCCCTCAGTGGACTCTTCTTCCAATCACAAAACTCAAAGAGTTCTCTTCTTCCTATGTCTGTCTGCACACTGACTCAAATGCCCACCTGGCAGAGTGTCTTCCTTCCATAGAACGTTCAACAGTTCTGTCCTCCTGTGCACCTATGCACCCGCTCAATGCCCACTTGGTAGAGCTCTAAGAATCCTCAGTGATTATGTTTCTTCCCTGAACTTCTCAACAGAAGTCTCCCTTTGTGCACCCCTTGCACCTGCTCAATGCCCACCTGGTAGAGCTTCACAGAATCCTTAGTGATTATGGTTCTCCTTTCTGAACTCACAGCAGAGTTCTTCCCGTATGCACCACTGTGCATATGCTCAATGCCCACTTGGCAGAGCTCTCAGAATCCATAGTAGAATTCTATCTGCAACTGTGTCTCTCATACAAAACCTTTCCTCCAAGGTGTTCAACAACCTTGAGGTCTTCTTTTGAGTTGTTGACTCCAACTCTTGTGCTGCAACACGCCTTTGTCTGAACCCGCAGTATTCAGAAGTGCAACAAAGCACGACTATCAGAACCTGCAGTGTTCTGTCACACCCTCCTGGTGTGAAGCCTCAAAGACCTTCACCTGAAATCAGACACACTCCTGCAAATGCACAAATACATCTACAGCATACATTCATGGCATCATTGAACACTCACAGACATTCACATAACACAGAATCCATGCAGGAAAAACTGCTTCTGTTATATTAAATGGCAAATGCCTGTATTTATAAGGTGTTCTCGAGCATGGCCTGTAACAAGGTCTCGGCTCCTCTCTTCTGCTCTCTACTTGCAGATTCTCTCTCTCCCCTCTTACTTACTCAAAATGAGATCTGAAATCTCTCTTACCTGAGGGGGCTCTTCGAGCTCTTCCCTCCAATCTACCTACCCTATTCAATTACATTGAATGGGCTGTCTAGTCCAGCATCTGGATCTAGATCTCAGTCATACAAAACATTAAAGGCCGATCTTATCTACAGCCTGCGCAAAGGCATGGATCTATGGCTCACCAGCCTACAACATTAAATTACATTCAATTTAGATTTTAAATGAGGTTGTGCCTCCCTTCAKCTTTGAATGCACACGCTCGACATGGCTGGCTGGCTGGCTGGCTGATGTGGAGAGATGCTCCTGCATCAAACTCCTCAGCTACAAAATTCATGAGATCCTGCTCATGAGCTTCCCATCTCTGATGTTGAAATCCTCCTGGATCCCAAATCATCCTTTGGAGCTGTTCATCTGCTCCATTCTGCTGTTGTTGCTGCTTCTGCACTGCTACTGCTGTTGCTTCCTTCCTTCTACTCAGCCTCTCCTTACTGGTAGTTTCTGCTGATCTCAACATTAGCCTTTTGATGTCTTCTATCACTTCATCCAGCTGCTCTAGTGGCTGGCTCTGGTTTTGCAGTCTCCCCAACTGCAAATATTTTCGGCACATGGGAAAATTCTCATGATCTCCCATGCCTCCTTCATCAGTTTCCAACTTCACCTATTGGATGTGCACGCTCTGCACTTTCATCCTCTCTTCCAGGGCTTCAATCTGTTCCCACAGATCAACAAAGAAAATGTTGTCTGCTTCTTCTCCCTCTGCTTCTGCAACCTCCCCTATTGCAGTCTTTTCAGTCTCCCAGCTAAAAATATTGAGCCATTCCTCAGAATGCTCATCATCCTCTTCTGCTTCCTCTTCTGTCAACTTCAGTGCTACATCTTCTTCAGCTTCTTGGCTGAATGCATTAATACACTCCTCAGAATGCTCATTCTCTTATTCTACTACTTGGGCTGCTTCCAAAGTCTACTCCAATTCTTCTTCTTCCCTGACAGTCTCATCTGACTGTTCTTCTGTTGTTGTTGCACCATCTACAACACAGACTTCTGCCTCCTTCTGGGAAAATGGTAGGAATACCCAAATTCCCCTAATCATGAGAAGGTCCCTCAGATCCTCCTCCTCTGTCAGATGCACCTGCTGATCTAAATCCATCTTTGAATTTATGAGACCCTCCGATAATCTCATCTTCTCATCCTTGCCCACCTGGCAATATGGGATGCTTCCACTGCTCTCCTGGTAGACTATGAGATCAATCGATCCCATCTTCATCAGCAACCCTTACTGAATTGAACTCACCTCCGAGTCCATGAGACTTTCAGATAGTCTCGAATTTTCATCTCTGCCCACTTGGAAATATGAGATGTTTCCACTGCTCCCCTGGTAGTCTTCGAGATCCCGCAGTGACCTCATTTCATTGCTCAGCTGGCAATGTGAAATTCCCTAGCTGTCCTCATGACAGTCTCTGAGATCTCGCAATGATCTCAACTCGTTGCCCACCTGAAAAACTGGAATTTATTCTCTGCCCTCATGGCAGTTTTTTGAGATCCTTAGTCGATCCCAATTCATTTTCTCCATCATCGAGACCTCTCCCAGTCTCTGGTTCACACACCTGAACCATTTCTTCTTCTGGTCCATTGAGGTTTTTAGCATACCTCAACCATATTTTCAACAGCCTACGCTGTCCTCTAACCATCAACTCCTTGACTGACCATTTTGATTTTGGCTCCTTCATGGGCCATTCACGCATCCATATCGACCGTTTATCCCGCTGCATCTACAGTTCGAGATTCTCTATGCCTGCCTTTAATTCATAGAGCTCTTTATCCATTTCTGCAAGATTTTTTTCCTTGCTCTTCCTCCCAGCATGCCTATGGCCTTTAGTAACCATGGTGTTGTCCCTATCTACTTTCCTGGCAAACCTGTTGCTATCACTCTACACCAAGAGTGTTACCATCTTCATCCTCCTACAGTCTCTCTGACTGTCTTCTTGATTTCTTCCTATCTGCAACCAATCACCACAGAGTCTCCAGCACTCTGTCTTCTTCCTTTGCCTTCTCGCTTCACCTAAAATATACAAACAGAGTTCCCACTCTGATACCACTTGATGTGTATCATAGTTCTCTTCCTCTCTTTCTACCTCTTCCTGCCTGAAATATACATACAAGAACCTGCTCTGATACCACTTGATGTGTCGTGACGCTCCTACATGCCCTGCAGGGTCTCTGCGCCTGACCTCTCGGTCTTTAAGGATCGCTCATTGTTCCCTTCTGAGTCGAAGTGGCTCTTTGGACTCCCAATGGAATCCCTGTGAAAACTCGATCCACAGGTCCTTTCTTCACCCACACGGCCTTCTGCACATGACCGCACTCTTTCCCTGATCTTAATTTCGGGTTTCGGGGTTTCATGATTCCCGACGTCAAGAGTTCCTGTCCTCTTGAATCCTCGATCTCCGATGAGCAAATTCACTGATTTGGCTCTTCTCTCCTTAGCCCCTCCTGGCTATGCTCTGGTCCATGTGACCGCTAATTCATAAGACTGCAACCTTATCCTGCTTTCGGGGTTTTGGGCTTCCAAATCTCGATGCGCTCTAATTTCCGTTAGCCCTCCAGGATAAACTCGTGGCCCATGTGACCATTCCCCTATATGACCGTAGCCATACCTCTTCATCGAGGTTTCAGAATTTTCAATGCCAGAATACACTCTTCCTTAGGACTCGCGATCCCTCAAATCCCGACATGCTCTTTATGCACTAGCTGTCCTAGCTAGGCTTCTGGCCCATATGACCGTTATCCCCGTGACCACAGTCTTACCACTCGTCGGGGTTTCGATATTTTCAATGCCGCAATGCATTGGCTCACGGGATACCCGATCCTCCGAATCCCAATAGGCTAACAGCTGGCCCCCACACAATGGATCTTTCTTCCTTCTCTGATATGCTGACACTTGGACCCACGATGGAGCTTTCTTCCTTGTCGGGGTTTCGAACTTCCCGATTCCGAAATGCCCTGTCACTAGGATTCCCGATATCCCAATGACCAAAATGTCGATAGACGACTTCTTGTCGGGACTTTCCCCGATGGTTTCGATTGCTGCCATGCGTCCCAAGAATGGACAGTTCAGATTCCTCCTCGCGGTTTCGAGACTTCTGATGTCCCGACTTTATCGACCTCAGGAACTTCGATATCCCAAGTGCCGATATCCCGATACCTAGTGCCCAGATCTCCGGAATGGACAATCGCGTGACATGCGTCCTCTCTCAGATGGATGACCCAGATTTGTGTCAGTGTTTTCAAAGTGGACTTACCTGATCTCCTGTCCATGAGAAATGTCGATATCCTGACTCCCGATGCCTCGATGTTCACCATGTGTCTCCACTAACGGACGGTCCAGATCTTCCCGCGACTTTTCCTATAGAAATTCCTGATTTCTTTTCCTCATGACTCCTGATGGTAAACCTCATGCAGCTCCTATCCAATCCGATGGCTGGCGAGAAATTTGCTCAAGATCTGACGGTTCAGATCCATCCTCCTACATGCTTACTCCAGAGCCTAAAATCTGCGTGCCTTCACCCGATCCAACGGTTGACGGGTATCTGAGTGAGATCCGAAGACTAACGATCTCCTCTTCTGTGTGCTCCTCCTGCTCCTTCCTAGACGTAGAAATCAACGGTCCAAATCTCTTTTCTCCGTCGATCCGACGGTTGCTGTGCTCCTCCTGAGCTTCTGCGCACTTACTTCCCAACCTTGGGAGAATTTCAAAATCCAAAGGCCTCAACCTTTGCTCCTTTTCTTCTCCTCTGCGAGCTCCTTTACCTGAGTTCTCACCTGCGTATGAAAATGTTGTTCCCCTTGAGCTTTGCTCCCTTCGAATCCTCAAGGGATCCGACGTCTGCATTTCTGCAGAGTCTTCATGCACACATAGTGTTGTCTCTTCTGAACTTCTCAAATGCCCAGACCCCTAAGGGATTTTATCCTTCTACCTTCTCCCTCAGATGGAGAAATATGGATGCCCTCCTGGCTATCCTTCTGCTCAAGAAACTCTTGCTGAGTGCTACAGGGTGTTCAACAACCATATTAAAAATCATATTAATATCATTTAAATGATCCATATTAAAATAGTAACCATATTAAAATCATTTAAATGATCCACAACAGACCCACCTTCCGACATCTTCATATTAAATAATATCTTCATTAGAAATACCTTATTGGACGTCGAGGGTTTTTCATAAAATTTGTCCAATGCATCCATCAAACCCTTCGTTGTCTTTTCTTTGGAAATATTGAAAGCCGCTGACGCTGCCAGGATTAGCCGTATCGTTCCTAGATCCTTTCTATCAAGAATCTCCCATTCTTCATCCTCCATAGTCGCCAGCTTCTTTTCTATTCCGCCCAATGGTAGGAATAGATCCTTTTGATATAAATAGTCTTCCATATGCATCTTCCACAACTGGTAGTTTTGGCCGTTAAATTTCTCGACCCTAAACTTTCCATCTTCCGACATTTCTCCCACTCAAACCAGGAACCCTCTTTTCTTGCGAGTTACCTTTCGCTCTGATACCAGTTGTTAGAAAAACAGGACCGCGCAGCAATAAAATAAAACAAATGCGGAAACAAAACACAGAAGATACACAATATAATAGAGACACAGATTTATGTGGTTCACCCAATGTGGGCTACGTCCACCAAATAAATTGCCAGGTCCTTCCTTTATTATTATCCAACAAATGAAGAGATACAACCTACAACAAAACCCGCTATAACTTCCTCTTCTTTCTCTCACAGTATTCTCTCTCAGAATACAATACTTGCCATCATACATAGCCGCAATACATTTCCCTCATAAAAGAGGGTTTCCTTCTAGGGCAAAAAACCCTAACATAATTTCTACCATTAGATCTGCGACCTTATAATGAACGGTCCAGATTTACAATGAAATTACAATATACTTTTACAAGGCAATTTTTCCTTCGGGGGCTTTGCCCTCGAACCCCCATCGGGGGACACTACCCTCAAACCCTCGCCGGGGGCCCTCTTGCCCTTGGACCTCACAGAGGGGGTACCCCCCCCTCTGCACTCCCCCACGTGGAAGAGTGTACATACTTATGGGGTGTAAATTCTTCATGGGGTATAAACATGGCTGAAAGCAAGAACCTCTGAATCAGGAACATAATCAGGCTCCACAACCAACACTCTTCAGAAAAATTCATTATTTAGCTTGCCTTAGGGATGTCATTATGTTCTGATTGCTCAATCTTCTTCACCCACTTATGAAGGTGTCTCAACTTCTTAGAACTTGAGCTCTGAGCTTCCATCTTTTCAAAATTGTCTTCTCTTCTAGCCTCATATGTTCTTCTAGTCATACTATATGAAACACTCCTCATGGGTTTTATTTTTGTGTTCCAGAAATCTTGGGATTTGTGGCCAAATCCACTACAGCTATAGCATCTCATGGTGTGACAATGAGCAATAATGTGTCCTACTTGATTACATCTCCAACACCTTAGGGTGTTTTGAAATATTTCATTATCTCTCCTTGCATAATATCTGCATTCCAAATCTTTGTGACCATATTCATTACATGAGTAACAATGACCATGAAAAACATTTTCATACCTTTGATTTGGTGTCCATGTTGAAGGTGCATCTCTTTTGAATTTTTTTTGAGGTGTAAATATGGCTTCTTGATGTCTTCCTTGCTTTGTTATTTTGAAATTTTCCTTCCCTTGTGTAGATGGTTGACTTGCAACATTATTTCCATCTTTTGAGAATGAGGGACTTACCTCAAGATTCTTTGAGGTGCTTGCTTCAACATGTGTAGCTCCTTTGTTGTATCCAAGACCTGATTTATCATTTGATGATCTTTGACTATCCAATATTTCATTCAATATTGTTGAGCTATTCAATAACTTGTTTGACTTCTCTACTTTCTTTCTAAGATCAACAACTTTAGCTTCCAACTTATGACATGACTCTTCTTTTTCATTTATTTGATTCTTTAGTAGTTCCTCTACCCTTTTGGATTCTTCAATTTGGGTCTTGATATGGATGTTAACTTCAATACTTTTGCTAATCTCATTATCTACCTTCTTATTTTCTTCTATTTCATTCTTTAGTCTTTTGATCTCTTTTTCTTTTTCTTCTAATTGATATCTTTTACTTTCTTCTTGTTCCTTGAGCATTTTATTTAGTTTCAAAATATGCTTTTGATCCTTTTCAAGAAACCTTTTAGTGTTCTTTGAAAGATAGCTATAGTCTATATAACTATGGTCATAGTTGTATTCATATAGACCCCAATCAACTGTCTTTTTAAGATTTGAAAGTTCTTCTTCTACTTCCTCCATGGAATAATTATCATTTGATTCTTCACAAACTATTTCTAGATCTTCTTCATCACATGTAGAGAAACATTCAACATCATCACATTTAGAATTATTGAAATCAGAGGATTGTGGAGATTCTTTACCTTCATTGTTCTTTATGGAGTTGTCTTTAGTGTCTTCCTTTTTTCTTTGGTATGTCTTCTCTAGATTTATCCATAGAAATTGAGAGTCCATTGAGAATGGTCTTGAGATCCAATGCAACATTCTTCTTTTCTTCCTTTTGAGCTGCAAACTTTGACTTGTTCTTAAAAGGAACTGATCCACCAATAGTTTCTTTCCAAACACCTCCTCTCTTTTCCTTCAAATGCACTTTCATTTCTATTCTCCATGTAGAATAATTTTCCTCATCAAAGATTGGAACTTCATCATCCATTTGTGTGTCCATGGATATCGTCCAAGATTTTTAAGGCTTATAGTGAAGGCCTGCTCTGATACCAATTGTTGGACACACCGACCACACTGAGAGAGGGGGTGAATCAATGTAGGCATCTTTTTAAACTTCCCTTCACAAAACATCCTTAGTTAGCAATCACCATTTACTCATCACTTATTACTATCATTTATAACTTGTTGTATGTGAACATATATCAACAATAGATAACAACAACATATATCATCAATAAGCCATCACCACAAAGAACACAAGATGTATGTACAATTTTTCTTTTATTATGGAATACAATCCTTGGGTTTATCAACAAAAACTAAACAGAGCAACAAATCCACAAGAGCACCAGCTCTGCAATGAAAAACTCATCTTACCCAACTTACTACCAATTGAGAAGAGGATTTAATCCTCAACATATACCAATATGTCAATAGGTACGTGACCTGTCAGTAGTGAAGCAAGCATATGTACGCACCCTACCAGTAGTACAACCCGCCTATGTATGCAACCTATCTGTACTGTAGCCTGCGTATGCCTTCTGGACAACTAGGGTTTTCTCTTCTTGAAAACTCAGATCCTATGTAGCCTTTAGTCACATCCACTTCAATCTTTTACTGTCCAATCTGTAGCATAACCAATCACAACATATCTATGTTCTCCAACAACTTTCTCATGCTCCTCAACCATACAATATGAATGTTACTCAATCATAAGTAACCAGCATACTATGGCAACCATATCAGTACTGAAACATAAGAGTGTTTCTCACTCTATAAATAAGCCAACATAAACCAAATCACAACAGCCATACCAACAATTCCTTAAGCATTCACCATACAATAAGCAAGAGTATCCATCAAGACAATCATGTAACCATACCACAATTTTTATGACACATCCGAGCCCATAGAATGTAGATTTGGATCTTGCTTCATCCTTCAAGAACCTGGTACGAGCTCATACTCAAGTCTCCATGACTTCCTCCAACTATACTATGACAAGAAATTGTTCTTTTGACATCAATAACAACATGATCCAACACCATTTGCAATGAAACAACATTCCTTCTTGGAATTTCTACTAGACCCCATGAGTTTTCAACTGAATTTGTTGATCTTTTGTTGTACTTTTTCCTATTTCATTTCAACTTATACTATGTCTTATTTTATTAGAGGAGATTCATCAAATACTACATCTTTGTTGATGATGATTTTGTGGGAAGTAGGATCCCACAATTTGTATCCCTTAACTCCATCTCCATAACCAACAAAGGTATACTTCTTTGATATGGGGTCCAAGTTAGAATATTGATATTTAGAAATAAGAGCAAAATCATCACAACCAATTTTCTTTAGAGTTGAGTGAGTAGACACGTTAGACTCATGTAATTAAATAAGAATGAAGTACATTTTATTAATCATATGATACATGTATGTATACATGAATCGATCTTTGGATTCATCATCCAAGCTCTCTTGGACTCCTGCTGGTTGTTGCTATTACTTGACATTTCATATTTCATCAAGTGGGTAACCCTAAAGGATTACATTTCCAACATTTCCCCCTTTAATCTGAAGGGGTGTATATGAGTCTAAGGTGAGAGATGATATGTGAAAGTGGGCACCTGAAATTGCAAAGTGTGAAGCGACCAATGGCTAAATGTTCTCTCTGAATCTAGTGGTTTTGGTATGACCACAAACCGAATGGTGATGGTGGTTTAAGGAAAACCACAAACCGAATGGTGATGGTGGTTTAAGGAAAACCACAAACCAATCTGGTGGTATAAGGATGACCACAAACTTTGGAACCCTGCTCTAGGATCAATGGTTCCCGGAATATTTGCTAAGTTAGATAGAAGCTAAAGATGATGTCTTATGCCAATTGGAAGTGATCTCGATGTTGCTTTAAATATGACCATAAATTGTGATGTAGAAGAAGCTAAAATTCTTCTATGAAGTGGAGGTTTTCATTGGACTGTTTACTTCACACCTTTCATTTTGCCATTGAAATTAGTATTGAGCTTATACCATTAGAGCTGTCCTTTGTTGTCAAGTGTCATCGAGATATCATCCATCACCACCGAATGCATTCACACAACCACAAACATTACATTTGAGTGTTTCATAGGTTAAAGTTAGTTTCTTGCTTTCATAACTTAGAAAATATAGTTTCTTGTTTTCATAAGTTTAGTTGTTAGTCTTTCTTGCTTTCAATAGAATATATTTCCTTTCATGCATTGCATTGAGCATTTAAACTTCCTTTCACGCAAGAGAAATAGTTTTGCACTAGGCATTTAGTTCACTTGCCTCATAGGCTAGGTAGTTGTTCAATGAGAAGTCTTTGCTTGCTTGTCTATTTTCTTTAATAGGTTAGTTAGGTGCTTTTGCTTGCTTGTCTATTTGATTTAGTAGGGTAGTTAGGTGTTTTTGCTTGCTTGTCTATTTTCTTTAATAGGTTAGATAGGTGTTTTTTCTTACTTGCTTATGTATTTTCTTTCATAGGGTAGTTTCTCATTGGATATAGGTTGGCAAGTTAAAAGAAGTTTGCTTTTGTCATTTGCTTAGTATGCTTAGTAGTTTACCTTTGCTTACTGTCATGAACTAGTTTGCTTTGAATAGGGTTTTTACTTGCTTTCTTTGGAACTATCCATCAGTGCTTGGCCCAAAAGTACTTAGGTTACCTAGTTTCAATTTTCTTAGTAGGGTTTTCTCACTAGACAGGTTTGTTTGAGTAGATTAGCCTTGGATAGTTGCTTTCCTTAGTTAATATACACTCCTACAAACCTTCTACCTTTGGCATATATTTTGCTACAACTCTAAGTTTACCTACCCTGGGTTGACAATTTAATTGAGGGTAGTTTAGTGTCTTTTTTAGTACATATAAAACACCTAACAACAAGTTTGATTCTTTATGGTTGGGTCCTTACACAATCTACGAGGTTTTAGGGACAAATGCTTTTAGATTAAAAACCTTGGATGGCGAACCACTCCAATTTCTTGTGAATGGTCGTCACCTAAAGTTATTTTACTCCTGAGATACCTCGTCATCCTGTACATAAGTCACCACTTGTTCATTTTATATTTGTATGTATTTGTTGTTGCTGATTTATGCTTGTATGTATCTCCTTGATTTCAATTTTGAGCCTTTTCGCTTGTTTAATTTCGATTTTGAGTATAAGCACCTATTTGATTTTTTTTCCCTTGGTTTTGATCTTTTTCATTTTAATGTCATAGGTTGTCTTCTTTTTTTGGTTTGTCTGGTGTTCATGGGAAGAGTATTGTCCTTGTTATTATATGGATGTTTGAAAAGAATGCACCCTTAGGAACCCTTTTATCATGCTTGGCCTACGTGAAACCCCGACTTAATATCATCTTAAATAGGAGTAAACCTTATTGTTATTTAATCAAAGTCAGCGAGGAAAGTCTAAGGGGGTAGCATATCATTCTCTGGTGAAGCTAAGACGATGATAGGATGATGGTTTACATAGCTATGTGATTGCAACTACACTTTACCTGACCACTTACAGTATGATTTTTTCCAAGAAACGGTCGTTTTTCCTATGAAGTTCCATCACTTGTGAGCACTGAGATATTTCAACACCTACTGCCAAAGGTTTTTTATATTTATTTTAACTCCCTTGATGGACTGGTTTGCTTGTTAGTTTTTCTCCAGTGGATCGTTGATTTCAAAAGATCCCCATTTTCTTGTTTGTGTGTTGAGAATAGAAGGCATGCATGAGACTTTGTGTTGAGCCAAGGTTCACCTTAATCCTTGATTCTCAGAGTTAATCCATAATCTGGGTGAGGGACCCATGTTACTTGGGCCACATTTCTCAACAAAACCCAGGTCATTATTCTCATTCTTCTATCCTTTGTGAATCTCAATATAAATTATTTTGTATATCTCTTTTGTACCACTTTCATTCTTCGAGTATCCCTAATGTGAAAAATGGTCCTTATACTACAGTTGA
>JASDQU010372140.1:217674-229128 GCA_032191745.1 Picea mariana | reverse complement strand
TTCCATCTACTGACGTCACAAGTGGATTGACACATGTTGAATACTCCCACGTGTCACTCTGATTCATGACTTACATGTGCCTGAAATGTTGAATCAGTCTGACACTTATCATTACCTGATTGTGCCACGTGTCCCTAGCTGACGTGGTCTGATGTCATGATTTGAGTCGATGATCTAGATCATATGTTGATCTAACGGTTCAGGTTCAGTCAGGATTTCACACATCGTGAAATCGGGGTTCTTGAGGTCAAATGATTTTGTCATTTCAAAGTCCCGATCCCCGATTCTCCATGCAGAGGATCAACGGTCCAGATCTCATTCTCGATTCAATGGCTGCGATTGAATCGCGATATCGCATATTGCGAAATCGAGATTCTTGATGTCAAAATTCTTTGTCATGTCCAACTCTCGATCCCCGACGCCTCTCCATTGGCTGGAATCAACGGTCCAGATCAACCTCGATCTGACGGCTCAGATTAAGTCACGATTTCGCATATCGCGATTACGCCCGCTTCTCCTTGTTCTTTAAGAATCGTGTAGGTTCTCCTCGATCCAACGGTGGTCGGGTCCTGCGCTTGGATCTAATGTCTGAGATCTGTCCTCCTTTTTGGTGCGCTCTTCTTGTCTTCATTCAGATCTGACGGCTCTCGTTCTTTCGAGAATTTTCAATGGATCCAACGATCAGAAATGATTCTCAAGCTTTACGGGCCTTCGATCATTCGATCAACCTGAACTTATCTTCCTGAATATCACTACGCTACTGATCATTGCTGCTATACTCAAGCCATTATCATTGTTGTACTTGCCATCAATGACAAGCGTACGCTGCCTGTGAAACATTTGCCAACAGTTACACATCAACATCATCAATTGAAACTAGTTTTATCATGTCAACCTCTAGCAGTTCCAATTCAGGAAGAAAATATGGCGGATGATGCATACCTTCCCATAGTTTATCAATTATAGTAATGGATTCAAGGATAGATTAATTTGAAGGAAATTCAATATCCAAGAAATCATGTGAACTGGGATGGTTGATGGCCCAAATGGGTGAAGCAAATTGATCATACTCCATATCATGATGGCGATTCTAATCAACATTAGTTGACATTGACTAGATTTCCTTGTAGGAAATATCTACCACACTTAATGGCATTCTCACTCTGAATGAATCTACCTCTAAAGGATGATAAGCTACCCAAGGATCCTAATTGGAAACTAACAAATCATATGAAATTGATCAAGAAGCCAAAGGACTGCCATTCAATTCAATAGTTCCTCAAGAGATTATACAAATAGGAACAGATTTGTAAGGATTGAATTATGGGGGAAGGGTAAATGTACTCATCAAAAATGAATCCTTAAACATGCCAACACCAACATTGTTATAAGAACTTGTAGAACCATTAATGATCAAAATGTTTGTACTAGCATTAGTCTTGGAATATGGCATACAATAAATGATTTGGTCAATAGTAACCACTTTTCCTTCATGAGGAAAGTGGAGGACCCTAAAGACTGAAGACACAATAGCCATCAGCACATACAACCAACTACATCCTAACAAATATTGTAGTCTAGAGGGGCATTGACAACTTCGATTTCCATTGAAATATTCTTTCCACCTAACTCAACAAGAAAAGTGGCAATGATTTCATGAGGCTTAAACATATGGCCATCGAATTATTTCATCATGGTGTTTTATAGGAATAGCTTCAAAGGAACCAAGTCTCTCCAACATAACAAATACATGATGCAAATGGAGGCTCCTTCATCAACGACATATCTAAATATGTCGGTCCCACATGGAGTCACTTGGATTTGGAATGTTATTTTGTGGGGGATCCTAGGATAAATCTATTGGATGTCAAATGTAATTAACTTAGTATCCAATGGATCAAACACACCAAGGGAAATTTTGAAGGACCTCGAGGGAAAGAATGACACATGGTTCCTCAGTCAAAATCCTCCACAATACTATAATTGTGTGAAGCTTGAGCATTTGGGTTGTGCATCGACCTTCATAAAACAACCTTGGGTGGGTGAAGCACTATATTAAATGATGACTTCTCTATATGTAGAGGGCCACCATGTTGAGAACAAGATAAACCCTTATCAAAAGGACCCTCCTTAGAACTCTATTAATTACGAGCTCTAGTATATAAATTAATCAATTGGTCACACATGTATACATTCACATTTGAGACATTCTATTATGTGATGTTGGCACATTTGTGGGTGGATTCATAGATATTGGCATCTAACGCATTTGTCGAGTGAACTGACCAACATACGCATGGGACATGGAACCAACCATGCCATCGACATGGGGTCCCTTGGAAGGTTTAGATAGATCTGTTGATGGCATTGAAGTATGCAGGATTATACCATATAGTGTTCCATATTGAGAATAATTCAATTCTAGATGTTGATCACAAAAAATCAATCACTCCTCAGTTACCCTAACAAAGATACATCCTTGGAAATTGGAGGTAATAATGATTTCATGAACCAATATGCTAGAAACTAATATAGAATGCAATGTACTTAACCCCAAAACTTCAAAGTAATCACATATAATTTAGTGAAGAACCCAAGAACATGAGATAAAATAGATAAACCCTAAGAAATATTTCTTGATAATAAAAAATAGAGAGTTATGTTCACTTGCCTCTTCAAGGGGGGAACCTCCAAGAGAAAAGATCCAAATACAATAATAATTCTTGATAAAATATTACATAACCTTATACTCAATATATAGTTATCCATAGAGAATTTTAATTTCCTATGGTCCCACTAATAATGAGGGCCCACTAACTAATTTGGGCCTTATTAATAAAGAGGACCCTCTTTACAATAAGTGACTATTAACTAACTATTTAGTGGGCCTTATTCAAGGAAGGTGGCCTCATACATTAATTAAGTATCTTAAGTAATGGGATTAGGGTAGGAACCTAACACAAAATTTTAGCTCTGATGAGCCTACATGGTCGTCTCCATTCATGGATATGATTAGAGATATGTGTGGTGGTACTTTTCCATAAAGAGGTCAAAATCTATGTTATGGTCTAATATCGTATGGGAATTTAGAAATATGTCAAAAATGACATCACCAAAGAGGGAAAATTGCAAAATGAAGCACCCAATAATTCAATGTACCATTTAGTGGTACTTCCTATCAAGGTTATTTAGAAAATTCTCAACCTAATGCTATCATCCACCAATGAGTTCAATGAACAACATAGGTGGTAAGTCATGACATGCATAGAAGGATATTCTCAAGGTTACCCATCAAACTTGGGAATATCAAATGGAAATTTTGTGGGTATTGTTGGCCATGTGGGTTGATGCTTGATGGGGTAATTTGTCAACAAGGATAGATCAAGTAAATTCAAAGTCGCCGAGAAAGGTAACTTTGTGTTGAAAAATGGATTTTGATGGATAGATGATGGACCTTGCATTCTTGATGGAATCATAGATCCCACCATATTAATTCCCCCAACAACATTGTTGCCCCCAAAACTAATATAAGCACTATTAGAAGGACCAAACCCAAGATCATAATTCCAACCAAATGGAAAAACAACATTAGGTATTGTTGGACTACCCATGGGTATACTAGAAATGGTTGTGAACTCACTTCTAGCATATATTTCTAAATTCCCCATCTATTTCTAAAGTATCCCATGAACAAACACACTATGTCATAGGTTCATTGAGTGGAGACATCATGGTTATAAGTAATCCAAAGAAAACCTAAGATGATGATTGATGATGATGAAGGGGATTGAAGAGCTTTGTGATTCAAGATTCGTTAATGAATTATGTACAAGAAAAATATTCCTAGAGAACTGGTAGATACAGCGGCTGGAAACCCATATATTCTAGTGGATGGTGACTTTTTTATATGGACTTCAACAAACACAATTTTTATATTTTGTAGGTACAATATCAACTAGTTCAAGAAATCATAAAGATCAAGATTGAATAAAATTAGAAACAAAGATTAGAAAATGATGAAGATTTCAATAGACAAAAGATGAAGACAAAAGAGAGAAGATGGTAGAAGAATAAAGAAGATTGATATGATCAATTAGAGGACTAAATATTTAAGAGACAAAAAGAAATGAGGAGTATGAATGATTAACTCTCACTTGTGATATTTGATGAATTAATATGTGAATGAAGTAGACTGTGTATAAAAGTCTACATATGAAGCAATGGCAAGTGAAAAAGAGAGAATTTAAGGATAAATATCAATGTTAAGTGATTCATATAGATATTGTTAGAGAAATTATGCATATAGTTGAAGTAAATATCTAATTATGTCATGTTTGTTACGGTCGCCTAAAGCTATATAAAGAGACCTACTGTAAAATAGAAATAAACATGTGAATAATATAATTGAATAAAATTTATCCTTTGGGAGTTTCTTGAATATAATATCCAATATCCTTAACTTGATACATTTTTTAGTGTATTTTCTACTTATTATTAATGCAAACAATCGGTCCATTAGAAATTACAAAGTATCTCTATTAAGTTACTAGTTTTATTAAAATTGCAATTTATAACACCATACAAAATTGAAAGAGCAATATTTTCTTTATGAAGCGCGTAGTTAACTAAATATTGTCAATTGAAATACAAGAAAATTTTATAAATTTTTATTATAGAATCAAGAAATTTTGTATCTCTTAAACCCAAATCAAATGCATCATTGCAACTTTCAATGGAAACCAAAAATGCCTAAGAGAATGATTATGATATGTAATTCTTTTAAATTTCGATTAAAATGCAAATGAAGTAATGAATACAACCCACAAGATGATCAAAATATGAAATGCACTTTAATTTTGAAAAGTTCATTTTTCACAAGAAAAAGAAATGCAAATCATGTAATGATAGCAAATGTTATGTGACTCCTCTTAACCAAATTACGCTTTAAGTGGTCCAAAATATATAATAAAAGAGATGGAAAAGAAAATTATTGATTACCAACAACCTTCCCAAGCCAAGAAACCCTTAGATCCATAGGCAAAAAGTTGAAAGAATGCCAAAAATCACCTACAATACGTGGCCACGGTCTTCCTTTCAACAACTAGCATCCAGATAATGTTGGCCATGACTTTCTAGTGAGCAACAAGCATCCATAATGCACAACCATGGGTTGTCTATAGACAATGCATGGATGGCCATGATTGTTCTCAGAGACAATCGTGAGCGCAAGGAAATTTGAGTAAAAAGTTAGAAAATTTTTCCCAAATATGAAAGAAAAAATCTTGCATCCACTTAGGACTAAAATACACATGCTATAGAATCTACATAAAATTTCGTGGATGAAAAAGAGAAAGAAAAATACCTCCAAAAATAGGAAAGAAATCAAATGTCTTCCCTAGTGGAGTCACCAATTCTATTGTAGGAAGATTCATCTATGGATAAAAAAAATACCCTCATTGGTTGGATTAATGACAATGATAGACAAGAGGATAGACCACTTATCTTTCTCCTAGAGACAATCATACAATTTCATATGCTAATTAGAGAAAAGGAAGGGATACATACCTCAAACCAATGGTTGTCCAATGTATCCACAACTTCTTGTGAGATTCAACTCCAGTGATGTTACTTCACTTATTCACTTGCAAAGTAATTCGACAAACAATACCTTCCCATGGATACCTTCATGATATACCAAATGAAATTGGCATGAATGAAAATCTAATCTAATATCTCAAGCCTTTTGAGATCAACCAAAACCAAATTCAAGATACAATATCAATGAATTACTCAGTTTTTTTTTGGGGGGGAGGGGGAGGGGGAGGAAAGATTATAGATCTATACTAAGTAAAACAAATTATAGAAATAGATGATACCTTGAGATTTGATGTCATACTGCTCACTTCAAGACTTGAAACTTTGCTCCTTAGCCACAAACTTGCTTTCTTGAAGACGTATCATGAGAAGTGAAACCATGCATTATATTGTAGTAAGAGGATTGTGGAAATTATCACCTAAGATTTAGTCACACTAGTGTTGATGTCCAATACTCAAAAATATGTAGGAATCTCAAGACTAAAGGATCTTGCTCTGATTTACCAACGTAATGATGCTTCTATTTCTAAATGCCCCATCCCCTAGATTTGGCCTCTTCTTATAGATTTTTAGAGGAGTTTCAAGATAGGATCCATGGCATGTGAACTAGGAGAATACAATTCATGCACAATATGACACTCTTTCCAACCCATCTCTCATTGATATTCTTAGAACTATTCAGTTCTCGAAGGTCTAAGGGGTGGACATTAGTTTTGTAGGGGAAACCCATGATCAACTACGACTTATCTATGAGGAAGACACAACTGATTGCTTTTCTTTTAGGGGAAAGCGCATAAAGGGATTTTTATGTCTTTTCATAGGTAATTTCCTTAGTACAAGTGTGATTCCAAGTTAATTACATCCAATCTATTCCTTGCAAGTCTTATGGTGGAAAATACATGTATAACAAGGTAATCCACAAAAATCAAGGATGTAGTTATGAGCACAGGGGCTTCACCTTATGGACCAATATCTTATCACATTCATTCATAAAGGGGTTTTTTAAATTATGAAAAATAGAGTCCATATATTATAGGTATTGGGGTGGGAGACGTAGGGTATATAGGGGTTTATAGGTATTGACGGGTATAAAAGGGGGCATTTGGTAAAAATAAGAGATATCTAGTAAAAAAAGGGTTTTGTTTTATTAGAAAATTGTATTCGGAGGGGGGTTAAACAAAATGATTTGGGGAGGTGTATATCAATATCTACTGAAATTAGGGGTATCCTTTAGTATCCCAGGAATGAACACGCTATGTCATAGGCTTATTGAGTGGAGAACCCATGGTTACGAGTAAGATAAAGAAAACCTAGGATGATGATTGATGATGATGAAGGGGGAGTGAAGATATTTATGATTCAATATTCATTAATGAGTCATGTATGAGAAAAATATTCCTAGAGAACTGGTAGATAAAGTGGCTAGAAACCCATGTATTATAGTGGATGGTGACATTTTTATATGTACTTCAACAAACACAATGTTTATATTTTTTAGGTACAAGACCAACTAGTTTAAGAAATCATAAAGATAAAATTAGAAACAAAAACCATAAAATGATGAAGATTGCAAAAGACAAAAGAGAGAAAATGGTAGAAAATAAAGAAGATTGATATGACCAATTGAAGGACTAAATATTTAAAAGACCAAAAGAAATGAGGAGTATGAAGGATTAACTTTAACTTGTGATATTTGATGAATCAATATGTGAATGAAGTAAACTATGTATAAAAGTATACATATGAAGCAATGATGAATGAAAAAGAGAGAATTTAAGGATAAATATCAATGTTAAGTGATTCATAAAGATATTATTAAAGAAATTTATGCATGTAGTTAAAGTAAATATCTAATTATATCATATTTGTTATGTTACCTAAAATTATATAAAAGGACCTGATGTAAAATAGAAATAAACACTTGAATGATATAATTGAATATATTTTATCTTTTGGGGGTTTCTTGAGTGTAACATCCACTATCCTTAGCTCGATATATTTTTTTAGTGTATTTACTACTTATTATTAATCCCAACAATTTTGGTCCATTAGAAATTACAAAGAATGTCTATTACTAATTTTTATTAAAATTGCAATTTATTTATTTAATAGTTGGTTAATTTTAACACCATACAAAATTGAAAGAGCAATATTTTATTTATCATTTTATTATAAAGTGTATACTTAACTAAACTAAATATTATAAGTATAACAATTTTTTACAACTTTTCATTATAAAATAATTGAATATAAATATAGTTCAAATTGAAATTAAAATTAATCCTTTAAATTTAATTACTAAACCTCACATATAAATCGATATAGAAATACACTAATAATATTACTAAACCTCACATATAAATCAATATAGAAATACACTAATAATATATGGATATTTACAAATAACCACAAAAAGTTTATAACAAGGGAAAAAATAACATCCAATATATGATAAAAATACCTATGAAATGCAATGCAGAATAAAATGGGGATTGAGTACAAATGCTGAGATTGAGGGCTGTTATGATAATCATATACGAAATAGATCTTACCCATGACCCTGCATATCCAAAGACTGATGCCCCATGATGGAGATGAGGGATCTACATACATGCTTCCTTGTTCTTATTGTTTGGGTTCTTAACACAATCATTGCTATCAATAGCATAAAAAATTGAGCATCCCATTGATTAAGATTGAAGTTGCTTTATTGTTTATTGTTTGGGTTTCACTTTCCATGGCATTTCTTCTTTTTAGTATGTTTGGGTTCAACATCTGAGTTACAATTTTTAAAAATAAGACTGATGCTCCATGATTGGAGATGAGGGATCTAATACATGCTGCCTTGTTCTTATTGTTTGGGTTCTTAACACAATCATTGCTATCAATAGCATAAAAATTGAGTATTTCATTGATTAAGATTGAAGTTTCTTTATTGTTTCAGTTTCAGTTTTATATGACATTTTTTTTTAGGATGTTTGGGTTTAATATCTGAGTTACAATTTTTAAAAATAGAAATTACTATTTTAAATGGAGCCATTATGTATGCTGTTTACATATTATTTATGGAAATTGAATTTCAGTGGAGAAGATAACAATCATTCTTCATAACTATTCAAACTAAACCTAATAATGAAGATGAAGTATATTGCTATACAATCTTATCTTAACTGAAAATAGAAAATCCTTTACTATTCAATACTCCTACTCGCTGTAACTGAGTTACACCTAACATGAAAATGGTTTTTACTACATAGATACGACTATCTCCCAATTCCGAATAAAGATCGTCACCTTCTATTTTGACAGAAGGACGCAGTTTTCAAAATGCTATTTATTTTGCATACTCCACAGCTTGTTGCTCATCATATGCTTCTGTCAAGCATGGTTTGATACATCTTGAAGGATAGCTGTTGCTGTAACAGCATTTCACCTCTAAATCTTTTGATGAACGCCTCGGCTTTCATATCTATCTCCCCACGATCTTCTTCACAGTCATGAGCTGCCTCGTGCATTGATCCCGTCGTCGGAATATCATCCAAACTTGCTGGGGTTTGTTCAAGTCCTCGCCTGATCATATTATCATTGATCTCTACGTCAATGCAAGGTAGCTGATAAGTAGGGTTCATATAATCTTCTGATATCTTGGACTCCACTTCAAACATGCTGCAACCTTCTGATCTGAAAACAGAATTCATCTTACGTGATACTGATGCAATCATTGCCCTTGTTCTCGTAGTATTTTTCTTTTTCAGTATACTGCTGATGACAGTCCAAACTTGTTTCAGAGAAACTGCAACCTCCATCTTCATATTCTCACTTGCAAATGTGTGTACTTCAGTTTACTTCCAATGTAAGCTGAAAACAAAAAGACTTTGCTGATTGTAAAGACTTAGGTTATGAATGGAAGCACCAAAACCATATATATATAAAACGAATTTTGCAGGCAACCAGGGAGCCAAAAGAAAACTAGAGGCATTTGAGTACTACGGAAACACGGAGGTAACCAAGTATGAGTAAAGCAAAGAGTTTTTAAAAAAGAATTGAAATAGTATTGAAATGCTTTAGCATTTCATTGGTCAGATCCACAGTTTGTAAAGCAATTTGTAAAGCAAGTGCAGACGAACTTTTACAGTCTGTTTAAAGGAAAAGAAAAGCCCGTCACGCTGTCGATTATATGAAACAGCATATTGCAATCATACGGCTACCTTTACAAATATCAAAATGGTCTTGTTGCAGATGGGACACTCACTTCTTACTTTTTCTTTTCTGGGCTTCGCTTTATCAGTTCTGCATGCAATATACAGAGATATCTGTCTTATGACTTTTTTCTTGCAACCTTGAAACTTCGCCTTGCTAAATCCTTATAAACTATTGATGTCTTTTGTGAATGGCTCTCGGTCCGCCAACGCCACCCTGACAAAAGTTGTGACAGTCCTTTGTGAACAGGAGGAGGAGGTTTTTGAATACAATTTCAAAGTTCTTTTGCTCAAATATATTGAAACGTGTCAAGGAAATAACTTCTCAGTCACTCAGTCAAGTTGTGATCCGAATTTATTTGCAAGAAGGCTTTGTCGTACAATGGAAAACAAGACTAGATAGGATGAAGATCATAGAACCTTAAAAAAAACGATAATAAAAATTTGGAAATGATAATTTGTTATAATATATGATGATGTTTATTGTCGAAATCAATTGTGTTTTATCAAAATTGAAAAAAAATACAAATAATACAAGTGAAAAGATAATCAACAATTATTTTAACTCTATAGAAACATCCATGTTGATGATATGGATGGGTCATAGACCTTTTGTTTATAGGAAAGTAAGGAGCATATCGATACACTCTTTAAGTTCTCAAATCATCATGTTCATGAGAAATCATCATCTCTCAATATATGGAAAAGCTACTAAAGAAGGGTCACTTAGGGATTATTTCTTAATTTAATGCCCTACAATTTATGGATATCTTCCTTGAGAAAACTCATTCTCATTTATAGTTAGTCAAGAAACAATATAGACCGCTTTTTGAAACATCCCATGCCTTACCTCCCTCATGTGCCAAGCATGATCATGGCATCACATTGATTTTAGGAAACCTACCAATCAATGTGCATCCTTATAGACATCCTTTTTGAATTAACATAGAAATAGAAAAGAGTTTGGGAATTCTTGGACGTTAGATCATTCATCCTACCACAAGTCCTTACTTTTCATTGGTTGTCATGGTTTTGAAGAAAGAAGGCAATTAGTGCTTGTGTCTAGACTTCTATTCTCTTAACATGTTGATATCAAAGATAAATTTATTATTTTCGTCATGAAAAATTAGTGAAATCTATTAGATGAGCTTTCATAGATAACAATTCTTCACTAAAATTGATCTCTATTGTGGTTATCACTAAATTTAAATGAAGGAGACATTCCTAAGATGACATTCTTCACACATGAAGGACATTATTGTTGATGTTTGTAGCATTAGATAGGTACTTCTACACAAGTCTAAGTGTCTAGATATGTGGAATTTGTCCAAATCCTTCTACCTTGGTAATTTACTTTAATTAAAGTAAAGTGCTTTGATTAATTAGTTGAGTTTTATTTAAGGAAATCCTAAAGTTATTAGCATTAGTAAATTAAAACTTAGCCATTGATCTCAAGTAAGGTGAGATTTAATCTCATCTGTCATAACTCAATATTAGAAAAGCATGGCGAGGGTGAAGGAAGATATACTTTCCATATAGAGAGAAAAGAAGGATGTTTTCTCAAGGAGATCTCAGATAAGTGGAGAAGGATTTTCATTTAGAGATCAATACAGGCCAGGGAGAAGAGAGAACAGGCGCAGTCGCAAGGAGTTCCAACAGA